>JBBIGA010000083.1:11195627-11208635 GCA_037576975.1 Alestes dentex
AGCTAAGCAGTTCTTACAAAGGTACTGTGGAGAACTGGATATCAGCTGCTCATTTTGTAATGTAGGCCCAGAATCGGGGCCCCATTTATTTTGGAAAAGTAGCCTCTCTAGAGCATTTTAGGAGGACATTAACAAGTTCATAAGAAGTAATATTTTGTAAGAGTCATTCATACACATTATCTTAGGCTGCCAGTGCTCCAGCATTACAGATGAGAATGCCTATATGTCATTAACTTAAAACTGTTGTTAGCTAAATTATACATTCATAAGTGTAAATTCTCACATAATAACTCAATATTTAGGACCTTTAAAAAAGAAACTGAATTATATGTGAACACTATTTCAGCATCCCTGAATAAAAAAAGCAATCAAAACATTCCTGCTCTGTAGAAAATTTAAGATTTTTTAAATAAAAAATTATTTGATTGTCATAGATCCTTCCCTCTCTTGTACTATTTCTTTATATAGTTCTATTTTTTCTTTTTCTTTTCTTCTGTTTTATTACATTATAACTATTGTCATTGTTTAAAAAAAAAAAAAAAACACATAGCTGAGTAGAGCCACTTGTGCTCGCACTTGTGTACATAACATCTGGTGCCAGAAAACGATAAAATGCCCTATGCTCGTTCTGGTCAGGTTCAATTTTTATTTTGCACATATTAAAGGACATTTTAAAATGGTTTGTTTTTTAATATTTTGACTTGATTAATTATTGATTCCAAAACAAAAATTGAATGGCCAAAATATACATGGACCATAAGCTTTTTCTTTTTGTGGGAGTTCTTGGATAAAAGAGAGATGTAAGTGTCAGAATATGAAACACTTATTATTGAGTTATTAAGTCAGACTCCTGTCATCCCTAGTTAGACATGCATAGGTGTCACACAGATACAGAGAATCTTTTTTATTGTTTGACCAAAGTAAATATATTCGCTAAACACATTTAAACAAATTCAGAGCAGAACAGTAGGGAACAGGTTGGCAGTCTTACATTATCACTGCCAGTCTGCTTAGTTCACTTCCCTTGAGAGTCTTGTACATTAGAAAAGTGAAACTGGCTTGTACAGTAAATGAAAATTAAAGATGCTACAGGTACACAGAGTCTCTCTACAGCATGTAAAGGACATCCATGGTAATGTATAGATTTAACCTAAAAATATAGATTTAAACGAATTATCTAATACGAATCCAGCCACCAAAAGTAATCACAACACACTGCTAAACAAAGTCTCAGAGTGAATTATAGGGGAATAGTTGATCTCCAAACAAAATAATGAATAGGATGCCTCACTTCTGCCCTGGACAAATCAACACACGTAAAGCTACACTGAGGCCTGTGGACAACCTCCTCAGCCTAATATTGTCGTGGATGAATCTTGAGCTTTGAACAAAATAAAATGAAGACAACTTAACAACAGAAAATGATATAGGCGGTTTTCTTTATTTTGCGATACAGCGAAATACAGCAAACGGCATCTTTATACACCTGTTTTCAGCTTAGTTGACACCCATTTTGACTTTTTCACACCTCCATGTCCCTACACTACTATTGTTTTAAGACCAATCTTCCAACTCACAGGTGGGGCTACATTTGCATTCTTGAGACACCAATATCTCTTAACCAAACATAGTGGAAACAAGATACATAGTATGTCATCATGTGCTCAGTATAGTGTTCCGGACAAGAGAGTGTTAAATCTTCCATGTGTGCTGCCTAGGGGGCTCCTTTCACCACGGCAGCACTACATTATTAGAAAGAAGCGATTCAAGAGTTACTGAGTTACTGTGTGTACTAAGAAAGGTGGAATTTGTTATCTGGACCGGCTCTGTGGTTAGACAGACATAAACACATTCACACACACACACACACATACACTCACTCACTCACTTTCTCACACACACATACGCATAACACACGCATATACACACACATATACACACTCACACTCACACACTCTCTCTCTCTCTCTCTCACTCACACACACACACTCACTCACTCTCTCTTACTCTCTCGTACTTACTTGTTCACTCACTCACTCACTCACACACACACCGTCTGACGTACCCGGCCGCATCACTTCATGCGTTATGATTGGTTAACAACTTCCAGCATCCCGGGCTCGGATTGGCTAGGGATCAATGTACCAATCAATGGACTGATTGTGAGTCTGAACAGAAAAAACCCGTTAAATCCGGCAAATCATATTTCGAGACGCGGACCTGAACAGCCAATCCCAGCGAAGAAGGCCGGACACTACTGACCAGTAACGGTGTAGAAGGCCGGTCAGTAGAAGCCAATCCAAGCGCAGGAGGCGGGGCTTTGTTGGAGTACGGATGGAGGAAAGAAAGAAGAACCAGCAGCGCCGGTGGGAGGAGAGGAGAGCCGGACTCTGAGCTCCAACCTCGTCCTCTCTCTGCCCCAGGCCCGGCCTCTCTCCTCCAGCTCAGGCCTCTCTCTGCTCCAGCCCCGTACCTCTCTCCTCCTTCCCGCAGCCCCTCTGCTCCAGCCCCGGGTCTGTCTCTGCTCCTCCCCGGCCTCTCTCCTCCTCCTGCCCCGGACCCTCCGCTCCGGCCCCGTCTCCAGCCTCCCCCCGGCCCCGGCTCCGGGAGGTCCGCGGGGGGAGAGAGGATGTATTGGGGCCGCGGAGGGCGAGGGGAACCGGGCGATGATGTCAGCGGCACTGTCAACATCCACGGGGCGCTAGGGTAACCGGGCCTCTCCATCCTCCCGCATCAGCACCACCTCCACCACCCCCCGCTCCACCTCTCCTCGCTCTCGGCGCGCTGTCCCCGGCGGAGGAGGCGATGTGGTGAGGGATGAGGCTGGAGGGAGGCGCGCCAGGCCAGAGCCGCGGCCTGCATATCCCCCCGCTCGCCGGGGCAGCTCCCGCCGGCGCCGGGCCCCCGGCACCCCCGCGCCTTCGGTAGGGACTCGGTCCTTTCGCGCGTCTCTCCTCCTCCTCCTCTCCTTATCTGTCTCTTCTGTCCGTTCTCTCTCTCCCTCTCTTCCTGTTCATCAGAAATACAGGCCTGTCACGGCCATTCTCTCCATCCGTAGCCATGGCAACCACATCCTGTTAATAGCCCCCCTCCTCCTCCTCCACCTCCATCACCTCCATCACCACGTCCCTGTCCTGCTCCTGCCCCTGCTGCCTCTCATTTCCCTCTCCCACCCTGCAAACCAACACTTCTGGACATGTGCGGCCTTATTTTTTACGCTCTCCGTTCACTGAGAACTAGAGGTCCTGCTTTCCTCTCTACCAAAATGATGTAATGGCTTTTTCCAGTCTCACTTATAATATATGTCAGCTGTAAGTTTCTTTTCTCAAAAGCCTGTGCGTGTTTGGAGACAGCTTTTTCTTGCATAACTTTGGTTAATAAGAACTGGCGTTATTCTACATTTGCTGAGATTAGGTTAATTCTTCGCAATATCTTATTATTCATCAGCAGTTAAGTCCTATGCTTTCAACTCTGATAAGATGCGAGAACAGTTATGCCCTTGTCAAGGTTATATATCAAAAACAGAGAGACTGATATACAGTACTGAATATTAGGGAGATTTTTTTCCATGCAACATGGAACTTCCTCTGTATCATTCCACAGCCTGTCCTCTGTGTGTGTGTGTGTGTGTGTGTGTGTGTGTGTGTGTTGCACTTACCTGCATGATTTAGCTGGTCTAATATTCTCAATATGCAGTATGCATATAAAGCAGTTTAGATTCACCATTAATCATGTGATTCAGTTCAGGCAATATGGGTGTATGGTCATAGCATTTTAGATAATGAGAACTTCTCTTAGTTCTGGAGTTTGTCAGAGTGGAACACATAACCCTTTTTTTCTACATTCTACTTATGAGCTTTGGATTGTTGAAGACATACGTACACCGATTGGCCACTTTATTAGATACATCTGTCCTGTGTCTGCACTCGTCCATTTGATTTACTACATTTGCCATAAAGGTGCACATTTTAGTTTGCAGTTACAGACTGCAGTGAGTCTGTTTATTTGAATCTTTTGTTAGCCTCATTTACCCCATTCATCAGTGGTCAGGACCTCCACAGGATCACCAGTGAACATGTATTATTTGGGTGGTGGAACGGTGACACTGAGATTTTATGAAAAACTCTGGCAGGACTGCTGTGTGATCCATTCTGTGCAGCACACACTAACATGGTATTACCATGTCTGTGTCACTGCAGTGCTGAGAATGTTCCACATCAACAACCCAAAATGTCCAGTGAACGTTGTCCAATGGTTAGGGAGTTGGCCCTGTGACCTGAAGGTTGTGGGTTTGAATCCCAGGACTGCTAGAGGCACCACTGAGGTACTCTTGACTGTGCTGTGTTCCTGGCTGCCCACTGCCTCACTTGGTGAATGGGTTAAATGGGTTAAATACAGTGGAAGAATTGTTCACATATGACAAATTTACACTTACACACTTTACACAAACTGACCACTGATGAAGGACTAGAGTATGACTAACACAAACTTGCAGCCTTACTTAAAATATCATCAATTACTTTACATCTGTAAAGTAGGCCACCAGGTTAGATGTGTAATAAAGGGGGCAGTGAGTATATACAGTGTCTAAAAGAGTGCTGGCAACAGTGCTGTGTATGTTCCACTCTTTGCATGTCTTTACCATGCCAGGATCACTCCTGAGCTGAGAATTAGTCCCACAGTGGGAATTTTGCATTGTTATGGCAGAAAGTGGACAATACAAAGGTAAGAGCAGCAAAACAATAGATTAAAAGCTGTACAACACAACAGAATAGTATAAAAAGTACACTATACAAATAATACAAAAATATAAATATAGACATTTCTTTGTATGCAAATATATAAACATGTGTATAGAGAGCTATGTAAGTATATGTATGTACACATAATCCAACACTCAAGTAGTACTGAACGCTGGTAGAGTTATGGTCATTAGCAGAGTAAAGGGGAATAACAAACAATACAGAGAAACAGATGGACTGCTGTCTGTAATATAATATGTTTCTCTGCATTTTATACATACTTGCAAATGTTCAACACTGTCTATGCATATTATTATTTTACTACAAAATGCTTTTACTGTATTATTACCAAGAATTTAAGTACTAGTAATGATGTTCCATTGTTAAATATATATGACAATAAACTTGAAGCTTTAAACTTGAACTTGGAAGGAAACATGAATGGAACAGTGTCCTGAGACATATTAGAGAATAATTTAATACAGAGAAACAGATGGACTGATAAGTAAATCTGACATAATGGACAATGAGGATGGATTCAAGGTACCTATTATAATGTATTTAATAGATTTATTAAAAACGTCCTGTATAAAATTAAAAGTTCATATAGCCACTTAAATCATGTCTTTGTGCAAAAAGTATTCACATAAAAAAATTTAATTGATAGGAAAATGTATACAGACACCCCAAATGAATAACATGAATAATATTCATTGCAAAGTTGTTGGCAATTACATTCTTGCAGACATTTGTGGTGTCTACAGTATGACACAGTTAGGTTTTTGCAGCATTGTGTGTCAATTTTGGTTAATTCCTCTTAGCAACAGAATTTCAAAATCCTCTATCAAAGTCAGGAGAAGACAATAACCTTTACACTTTTTCTAAAAACCATTTCAGAAATCAATCTTACATTTGTTTGACTGCATGTTGTGTCATTTTCTTAAAATATCTTCTCCCAGATTCAGTTTACTGGCTAATGGAATTAAATTCTCAGTACACCATTCCACTGATATTTCCTTCCAAGTTTAAAGTTTTAAGTTTAATGTCACATACAGATAACAATGGAAGATCTTTACCAGTAATCAAAGAGAACATCACTAAAAGTAGTAAAGAAGTAAAAGTATTCTTGTAGTAAAATAATAAGGTGCGTGGTAGACAGTATTTATAAAATGTCTGCAGTGCAAGATAGTTTAGTGTGTATATGTACATATATACTTTTATGTGTATGTACAGAAGGTAATTTTAAAGTTACTGTAGTTTTAAAGTGAGGATAGTTTTAGAGAGACTGTACTTTTAAAGTGAGTGTAGAAGGAGTTCTGTAGAACAGAGTTCAAGGGGGTGTTCAAAGTGTTCAATATTAAGCATTCAGCAGTTCAGTAGCCTGATGGCTTGCAGGGAAAAAAAACTATCCCTGAACCTGCCCGTGCAGGTCTGGATGCTCCTGTACCACCTGCCTTATGGTAGGAGCATGAAATATCTGGTTGGCATGGCTGGGATCATAGAGGAACCAGTGATTCTTCCTCCTACAGCATTGTCTGTACAGGTCCTGGATGGCTGGCAGTTCATTCCCGGTGATGCCTTGCGCTGTCCTGACCACCCTTTGTAGAGCTTTGCTGTCTAGAGCATTACAGCTTCCATGATGCTCTAGTATTGTTTGCAGACAAGCAGCCCCATATCATGATGCTGCCACCTTTGTACATCACTGTAAGTTCTTGGGGTCATACACACAGTCTTTCCTTCTTTAAACATTACACGCTGAATTATTGCCAGAACTCTACTTATGTTTCTTCTGTCCAGAGTATATTGTTTTAAAAGAGTTCTGCCTAAATGCATCTGTTCAAATTTAAAATGCACATTTCTGTGCTTCTTTGGGGCAGCTGGTGGCCTAGTGGTTACGGAGTTGCCCCTGCAACCAGAAGATCATGGTTCGAATCCCAGGACTGCTCTTAGGTACCCTTGAGCAAGGTGCCATCCACACACACTGCTCCCCGGCCGCTGTGTTCCTGGCTGTCCGCTGCTTCACTTGAGTGAATGTGTTAAATGGTTTAAATGCAGAGAAAGAATTTCGTGCTGATCACACTGTGTGCTGTGGTTCATATATGACAAATGATCACTTTTCTTTTACTTTAGAGTGACTGTTGCCTTCTGTCTTACCTTCTTTATCCTTGGTATCATAGCATGTTGTGAAATCTTGCAAGGCACACCTGTCCAAGGACAATCTGTTACCACTTTCTGCTTGAAAAGCAAATCCAGTGTAGCAGGTCTTGTAGGGTGTTCCAGGTATGAAGTGGTTAGTACCTACCAAAATGGTCCAAGGCTTATCGATGTTCATGAGGAGCAAAGGCAAGCCCGTTTGGTTTGATCCCACAAAAGAGGTACTGTAGCACAAATTACTGAAAAAGCTCATGCTGGGTGTCAGAACATTGCATGATGGCTAGCTGCGTAAGGGACTGCGTAGCTGCAGACCAATCTAGAGTGCCCATGCTGACCCTGTCCACTACAGATAAGATAAAAGGGCTTACAGTGGCCTAGTGAGCATTAGATCTGGATGATGGAAAAAGGTAGCTCGATCGCATCACGTTTTCTTTTACATACATTATGTGGATGGCTGGGTGCCTGTGTGTCGCTTGCCTGGGGAAAATATGGCACCAGTGGCAGTGTGATGCTCTGGGCAATGTTCTGATGGGAAACATTGGGTCCTGGCATTCATGTGGGTGTTATTTTACTTGTACCACTTACCTAGGTGTCATTGCAAACCAGGTATTCACTAATGGCTGTGGCCTCTTTCAGTGAAATGATGCACCATGCTACACTGCAAGAACTGTTCAGGAATGGTCTGAGTTCAGTTTGTTGACTTGGTCTCCAGTTTTCCATGTCAATCTGGGTGATGTGCTAGTCTAGTCCAATCCATGGAAGCCTCACCCTGCAACTTGTGGAACTTAAGGGATTTGCTACTAACATTTTGATGCCAGGTCCCATAGCACACCTTCAGAATTGTTGAGGAGTCAAGCTGTTTTGGTGGCTTGAGGGGACCTACACAACCTACAGGTGGTTGTAATGTTATAATTGATCAGTGTATAATCTCTGGATACTTTTTGTGCTATTTTGAAGTTAATAAAACTAAAGTTCTATTAAATGACAAGAATTTGTCTGAATAGTTGTTTCCCCTCATTCATCATTTATAGATCCAGTGGACCATGTAGATAAGAGACTTATGACATTGCTATGCATCTAAGTAAATTGTTTTAATATTATCAATTGACATTCACACCTTGTGCTTATCCAACTCAGTATATATACTTATAGTCACAATGGACAAGATTGCAAATATACTACATAGGACATTTAAGAAATTGTTTTGTGCGTAAATAAGTAATGTGTTTTGCTTGGTTGGTGTCTTGCAGGTCAGTGAGGAGATCCAGGAGCATGAGCAGGACTCTGTGTGACAGGAGCAGATGTCAGGGTACAAGCGCATGCGGCGGCAGCACCAGAAGCAGCTGATCGCCCTGGAGAACAGGCTGAAGGCCGAGATGGATGAGCATAAGCTCCGGCTGCAGAAGGAAGTGGAGACCCAGGCCAACAACACCTACATTGAACTGGAGCGGCTGGCCAAGAAGCAAACGGTCCAGATGGAGAAGGAGGTAAAGAAAGCTCTAGTTCAGGTAGAGCAGTGCGATAGCAATCATTAGCAGAGGGTTATTTCATCCTTGAAGTTTGTCTCATATTCAGATATTGACAGACAGTGTTAAAGTGTAAATACTTTTATGGAAACCCAGGTTAATTTGTCCATGTACCTGAAATGACCATTAAAAGATTTCAAATATCTTACATTACTGTAGTTGTATACATTTACATACAAACGTAAGTGTATGCGTAAACCTATATAATAAGGATAATAACAAATGATGGCTAAAATTTTATGTGATTAATAACTAATGGCTACAATTTTTAAGCCACATTCTTGCTCAACTGAAAAAACAACTACTTGTGGTGCCACTTTAGTCTTCATAGTAGTATCTTCTGGTTTAAGGAAAAAAAAAATACAGTTTCTTACAGTGAAGGTGGGCTATTCTGAACCATTCCTTCAAGGAAGACAGATATTTATATTGCTGTCATCTAACTGTAGTAAGTTACCTTTATCAATGGATCTGTAACACCCAGGCCTGCTTACTTGTGATTTGTTAGTTCTTAGATTTTCTTTCTTTTTCAATTTTGACCTTGCAAATTCTGACCTTGCAATCCTACTCCTTTGGCCACTGACCAGTAGCGCATCTGGTTAAAGTCTTACTCTTCAGGCCAGTGGCTGGAGTTAGAGCCAAGAGGTGGCCAGCCCTCTGACTGGATGTTACTGAATCTTTCTCCAAAAGCAGAAATGGCTTTTCAGATGACAGAATGATTGAAGGGGCAGTTGGCAAGCAAGAATTGGGTAGAATTGGGTAGGTGTGGCACGAAAGCACCCACAACGCCACTTTTGTAACGACATTCATACAAACTAAGCACAAAAAACCCTTATGTTGTTTTATTCTTTGGTAGTTATGTGACTAGGTGCTACCGTTGGTAGGCCTCCCTAGACAATGCTACCCAATAGGTTGTATATGCTAGAATGTTATGCTGGATGTAACAGAATCTTTCTCAAAAAACATTAATGGCTTTTCAGATGATAACATGGTTGAAGCGGCAGTTAGCAAGGTGGCTACAGGGCTTTCTAGACACTTGCAAAAAATGTTCTGCTCTCAGTTTTATGCTGAATAAAGACATGTTTGTTCTGATTTCTTTACAAATTTGATTGTCAACTGTGGTAAGAGTTAGACTAATCCTGAGTTGTATTTAACAGGTCATAAATCAGTAGCTAGGCTAGCAGATAAGATTGGTTGATGCCATGGGGATTCCCACTGATATACAAAAGAATGAAAGCGGTATAAAATTGTACGTTAAAGGAATTCAACACAGTATAGTACTGTATTGCAGACCAGACTAGAATCTTCCTTTAATGTCATGCAAATCCTTAACCCAATTAAAGTAAACGTTACCTCACCACAGATGAAGGGGTTAGCCGCAGAGGAGAAGAGAATTCAGCAACAAATTTTGGTGCAACAGAAGAAGGAACTGACCACCTTCTTGGACACACAGAAGAAGCAGTACAGGTTGTGCAGAGAGAGGATGAAAGAGGTGGGTGCAGTGCAGACCAAACACAGTTCACACATGCTTTTATTCCCCAACCCACAAGCAATTACTCACCAGGTTCCATATCAGGTTCCAAAGCTGACTGACTCTCTAGAACTGGGTAGGCGTGGCACTACTTGATTGGTACGGAAGCACTCACAACCCTACTTTTGTAACAACATTCATACAAACTAAGGACGAAAATTAATGTATTGTTTTTCTCTTTGGTAGTTTTGTGGCTAGGTAATTGGTTGTATATGCTAGAATGTTATGCTTTTGAATAATGCAATTTTTCTTCCATTTGAAGATAATAAATTATACTACAAACTGCAAGCAAAATAATTACCTGTCGACGGAAGTTAATTTACTTCTACAGTACTTATTAACCCTTCAAGCTACTGAAAATCTGATGTTCGGGAAAGACCAGGACATTTCTTATTCTTTGATAGACTATGCATATACACTACATGCCAGAAGTTTGGACCCAATCTCGGATTTAAAAAATAAAAAAAATAGAAAATAAATGATACGCTGCTGTTTCAAAATTTTATTACAAGATAACATTAGAATAACTTAAAAGTAACTGCCTTATTTTCAATATGTAGTATCACATCAGATAACCACAAAGACTCAAACTATTGGTTTTGAAGAGACACATCAGGTCTGTCTTTAGTGCTCCTATGTTCTCTGTGTGTTGGATCATGAAAAAAGAAAAGTTTAACTCAATTCTTCAACATTACACTAACATTAACACTCAATTCCTTCTGGTTAACGGATCTTTAGACAAAATTTCATTCTTCTACAGGGTAATGATTTCTGGCAAAAAGAAAAGTGAAAAGTGAAAAGTTTAGAGAATAATGTCTTAGCCTTCCCAGTCTCCAGATCTTTCCTCCATTGAGCTGAGGGACGAGCTGGACTGAGAAGTTAAAAATGAACTCCAGGAAATCAGACAGACCTGTTTGCTGCTTGAAAACGTGCTGGGAGGGTTTGGACACAAGTTATGTCCAAAAGTTGCTGGAAAGGATGTGATGAATCTGTGCTGGTGTGGTGAAGGAGGGCTGGTTATTTTGATTACATTTGTCCTGTTATCTGTTAAATTGCTTGTACTGTATCTGTTAAATTGCACTTACAGTGAGTATTTTTACATTACTCTTCAAAACAAAATCCGTTACATTTGTTTTAAGTATTTCTAATGTTTTTTTTTGTAATAAAAGTTTGGTAGAGCAGATTTACTGTTTCTTTTATTCAAGGGTGGGCCCAAACCTCTGGCCTGTAGTGTATGTATTTAATTGTTTACATTCACTTTAACTGACTTGTTTCAGGACATGAACGAGGACTCCGCTACACCGAAGGAGGAGAAGCAGGAGCGCTTGTCCCGCCACAAGGAGACAGTGCAGCGCTCCCAGGCTGAGGAGGAAGCACAGCTACTGAACCAGCAGAGGCTGGTCTACGAGAGGAGTTGTCGTGCTCTTAAGAGACGAAGCCTCATCAAAAAGCATGAGTTCGAGCAGGAGCAGATGCGGGAGGTAAGTCACAACATCAATGTCTGGAAATCATATGAAAAAAGACATCTAATATTCTTCATTTATCTCATTTCTCATTTTGCATATTTCTGTTACTTGCTTCCAATCAGTGAAGGAAGAAGGGTTACCTGTTTGAATCTTTTTCGCTTTTTAGTCTCTCAGCATCCTCCTGGTGCATTTCAGGACTTTTTCCTGCCACAGTTGAGCCCAGCTTGCTCATTATGGGGTTGGACCTGCAATTACGTGAAGCTACTTTGTGACATCTGTTGCAAATCAAATTAAAATGAATTCAGAAAGGCATTAGTTCTAGTACATTTTTATTTCAGTTGTGTTAAGTGGAGAGTGAAACAGTAGAAGGAAGTGAAAAATGCAATTAAAGCAAAGATTTAAAAATCTAATTTGCAAAACATTGATTAATACCCTGATGTGGTATGGAGACTACTTTTTCATGTAAAATTAATATTGCATTTACATATCAAAGGAGAGATGTAATAGTCTCGTTTAGTTCATACATTTTGTGTTGTTTCGGTGATCTTTTAATTTTTTGGTTTAGATAACTGGGTTTTCCTGGACTTTTAACAGTGCTGTAATGGGGAAATATCGTGTCCATATTTCCCCCCAAAAAATCAACATATGGTTTGTTCCACTACTGAAACTTGGGAAAACTGAATTGGGAAACTCTTGGCAGAGAGTTGCAATATGGGTTTGATGCCACCGGAGGTGGCCTAATTATATATTGCAGAATAAGTGTATTCTTACATTTAAAGGGTTCAGACGTAAAGAACATCACGTTCGTATCCTTCTGCCCATGTAAATGAAAACACAGCATATGTGACCTCACCTTTTAAACAGTGTATTGAGTCCTTCCCAAAAATAGTTCATCACCTGAAATGCTGACAATTTTGTGGCTTCTGTGTCTAAGGAGCTGAACAAGAAGAAAAACCAGAAGGAGATGGAGCATGCCTTGATGATTCGGCAGGATGAGTCCACCCAGGACCTGGAGCGGCGGCAGCTGGAGAGTCTACAGAGGTTACGCATGGAACTGATCCGTCTGCAGCACCAGACTGAACTGGAGAACCAGGAGGAGTACAACAGCCGCCGCCAGAGGGAGCTGCACAGAAAACATGCACTAGAGCGCCGGCAGCAGCCTAGGAACCTCAAGGTAAATGCTGCAGTTTCATAAGATTTTTACGATGTTAGTAAGATGTTATAAATATGCCATTATGTATATTAGGAAGATATTCACTTGCTGAGCTGAATTAAGTTCAATGCCTGGAAGTGAAGGATCCGTTATATATAGTAAAAAACCAAAAGAATCACATTTCAAACTGAAGGTTAATTCCCATAATTCCCACTGTATATTCTCCCGTGTATGTAAAGTCTATTACAGTTCATTTAATTTTCTATTTTTGCAGTATATTTGGATGCAACAGTTTGATACAGGTCATTACCTACATCTCTGGAAAAAAATAAGAGACCACTGCAATTTATTTTTAAATCAGCATGAGTGTGACAACCATTCCATGCCAGTGTCTGTTAAATTCCTACACAAGCACCTCATTCTGCTTTATGAGGTACTG
>JBBIGA010000083.1:11221393-11237911 GCA_037576975.1 Alestes dentex
ATGTGTGTGTGCCTACCAAAACCTTCTGCACATACAATAACAACAAACCATGGTTCACTCCCAAACTGCAACATCTTCGTCATGCCAAGGAGGATGCCTACAGGAGTGGGGACAGGGCCCTGTACAGCAAGCCAGGAACACACTGACCAGGGAGATCAAAGCGGCTAAAAGAAGCTACTCTGAGAAGCAGAGAGAACGGTTCTCAGCTGACGACCCTGCTTCAGAATGGAGGGGCCTGCGAGACATTACCAGCTACAGACGCCTGCCACCCACTGCTGTAGCAAACAAAGACCTGGCAGACGAGCTGAATACATTCTATTGCAGGTTTGAGATGGACAGATTCACACCATTCATCCACCCCTCCTCAGAGATGATAAACTTCTTCACACCTCTCACCCCTCCACCCTCCTCCCTCTTCCCTCACCCTCCCCAGTCCAGAGTCAACGACCTCCAACACACCTCTCACCCCCCTACCCTCCCCCATGGAACTCAGAATACACGAACAGGATGTGAGCCGGCTGTTCCACAAACAAAAGACCAGAAAATCTTCAGGACCAGACGGAGTATCACCCTCCTGCCTCAAAGTCTGTGCTGATCAGCGGGCTCCCATCTTCACCCGCATCTTCAATAGATCCCTGGAGGTGTGTGAAGTCCCAACCTGCTTCAAACACTCCACCATTATCCCGGTCCCCAAGAAACCCACCATCACAGGACTGAATGACTATAGACCTGTCACCCTGACGTCTGTGGTCATGAAATCTTTCGAACGCCTGGTGTTAGCCCATCTTAAGGACATTACAGCACACCAGCTGGACCCCCTGCAGTTTACCTACCAGGCAAACAGGTCGGTGGATGATGCAGTGAACCTGGGTCTGCATTACATCCTGCAACATCTCGACCGTCAGGGAACTTATGCAAGGATCCTGTTTGTGGACTTCAGTTCGGCTTTCAATACCATTGTGCCTGAACTCCTCTCCTCCAAACTCTCCCAGCTCAGCGTGTCACTGGCTACCTGTCAGTGGATCACCAGCTTCCTGACAGACAGGAAGCAGCAAGTGAGGCTGGGGGTAATCACTTCTGAAACACGGTCCCTGGTGCCCCTCAAGGATGTGTCCTTTCCCCCACTGCTGTTCTCCCTCTACAATGACTGCACCTCCAAGAACTCAGCTGTTAAACTCCTGAAGTTTGCAGACGACACCACCGTCATTGGCCTCATCCAGGACGGTGATGAGTCTGCATACCGGCAGGAAGTCAAGCGGCTGGTACTCTGGTGCAGTCAGCACAACCTGGAGCTGAACACGCTCAAGACTGTAGAGATGACAGTGGACTTCAGGAGACATCCCTAAACACTGCTCCCCCTCACCATATCAGAAAGCCCGGTGTCTACTGTGGAGACCTTCAAGTTCCTTGGTACCACTATCTCCCAGGACCTGAAGTGGGAGACCAACATCTCCTCCATCCTCAAAAAGACCCAGCAGAGGATGAACTTCCTGAGACAACTGGGGAGGCACAGTTTTCCACAGGAGCTGCTGATCCAGTTCTACACTGCAGTCGAGTCTGTCCTGTGCTCCTCCATCACAGTCTGGTACGGAGCAGCCACTAAACAGGACAGGAACAGACTGCAGCGAACTGTACGGGCAGCAGAAAAGATAATCGGTGCCCCCCTGCCCTCCATCCAGGACCTGTACCGCTCAAGAACCAGGAAACGGGCAGAGAAAATCATCACAGACCCCTCGCACCCTGGACACAGACTTTTTGACCAGCTGCCCTCTGACAGATGATATAGAAGCCTGCAGACCTGGACCACCCGACACAGGAACAGCTTCTTTCCCCTCGCTATCTCCCTCCAGTTGTCACTGCTTCACACTTCAGGACTGCAACTGCACTTTTACACTCTGTTGTATCCATCCTGTAATTCTGTTTTTTTCTGTAAATAAGATTGATTGTTTATATTGCTGTGTTTTTAGATTGCGTATGTTGTGTTTATTATGGTTGTGCTTGAGAGGCACCAGCGACCGGAACCAAATTCTTTGTATATGTCCGCGCATACTGTATACTTGGCCAATAAACACGATTCTGATTCCGATTCTGACAATGTTGACAGAGAATGTAGGCTAATGTTGGCATTATTCTTTTATTAAATTTCAGCTGCTGTTTACCGTCACGTTGAATTCGGCCTCACCTCATTTACATCCCACTAAAACGAAGTCAGTGACAACCACATAAAAATTCCTGAACATTCAAGAATATGTAAAAAAGTAATGCTTCAGTTACACAGAGATCACAAAAAATTCTTTTTTTAGACTAATGTACAGTTTAAAAAATCTTTATGTACTCGTTAAGCAATTTCTTTCGGAATCAATTAAGTTTTCTGATTAGAAGAGAAAACGGCAGACTCTACTCTTAGCTACTTTCATTTATTTGAAAGACAACAAAATTATATACAACCAACAAACCTGGAATTGGCTAATTGGGAATGGATGGCATTACTGTCTACAGTGGCATGAGTGACCATTACAATGCAGTCTATATTTGAAAGTGACCAATCAGCTGCGCAGGCTGAGCACTGGTAGACATGTACTGGTTTACAGCTCTCCCCAGTCCCTAAAAACACAAGAGCTTCCCACATTTGCAAGCTTATGTTTTGACAATACTATGCAAAAGCACTAAAGAAGCAGACTGCCAAGGCAGACTACTGAGCTGCTACTAAAAGACAGAAAAAGTTCTAGGCTTGAGTTTGCTTGTTTTTATGATTTAAGTAAAAAAAAAAAAAAAAAATAGTGGAAACTGTTCTGTGCATCTATGGGGACCTGCAAAGCAACACGGTTGGAAAAATTATTTTTAAAACGACAGATGGTAGCCCTGCCATTCTTCTACTGAATTATAGCAGCCTTAAAAAATGTAGATTAAAAAAAAATTAACATTCAATAAGATTCATGTGAAACATTTTCAAGTGAATTAGCCGGTGTAAATAGTACAGTAAATAGTACATAAGGTGGTGCTGATTACATTGGGTTACGAATAACAGAAGTGTAAAAAATATGGATACTTCCTTGCTAAAGTTAGGGGTTGTAATATTGGATTTCTAGATTTGTCATATACATGTTAAAATAAAAAAGGCACCTGACTGATTTCAAGTGAAAATTTAAAACAAGGGTCAATGTTAGTGAAACTTAAATGACATTCAAAAGAAAACAAACTGCAGTTCATCACACCCATGTAAATGTCATGTAAAAGAAAACGAATACTGCAGATGTTTGAGATTCAAGCTAGAACGTGTGCATGTGGCCATCTGCAAAATCTCATTTTAAAAGAAATAAAACTACTTAAGGCAACATTTCCCTGTGTTCCGAATATAAATTTGTAACCTAAAATAATGATTCATTTTTTTAATGAAAAAAATATTATACTCAAAGTCAAACTACTTCATTAATTTCTCTTTTGTCGCAAGAAATGGGGTCACTGTACTGCAACAGGGTGCATTACTTTTCAATTAAGTGCTTGATCCACTGTTGCCTTATTGTTCCAACTGCTTTCCTAATCACTTTTACACAGATATCAGTTCAGAAGAGGTTAAATTCAGCTTGTTGACCTTCAGCCCGTTGCTGAATCCACAGTCTCTGCTGCTGCAAGAACGTGCAAGTATGATTCTGTACACGACAGAGAGACAGACGGTTTGCTCTTGAAACCAAAGGAAACAGCAGAAAGGGGTGAAAAGAAAAAGCAAAAAGAAATAAAGAAGAACTTTGGTCCATGCAATATCAAACATAGTTGGCTGCACGTTTCAGAAATCAGGAGCACCCTTTTTTATTTTTTTTCCCCCCTGCTGTCAATCAAAGCCAGGGTGCACTCAGTCTTCTTTTTAGCCATTCTCCTTCCACAGAACCAGATGAATGCTATGGTCAGGCATGCTGGTGGCAAACACCAGGCCTGCATCGTTCTTGCCATCAAACCCATTGAGCCACGAGGTGATT
This sequence comes from Alestes dentex, assembly GCA_037576975.1. Lineage (NCBI taxonomy): Eukaryota > Metazoa > Chordata > Actinopteri > Characiformes > Alestidae > Alestes > Alestes dentex. The sequence goes on from JBBIGA010000083.1 coordinate 11,225,368, forward strand.
CCCGGCAGGAAGCTTGAGCCCCTTTTGGATTTGCGGTAGGCTGGCAGTGGCCAGCGACCAGTGATGGCCTCAGTCCTCAGGTCCATGACGTACAAGTGGTGATTATCGAAGAGGAGGGCAAACACCTCACCAAAGCTGAGCAGCGAAGGACTGGCCGGGTCTTGGTGCAATCTGATGACTCTGAGTGGCATAAAAGACATTGCATGCTGGACAAATCAGTGTGAATTTCTAAGCATTTGTTAAACCGTACAATGACAATTAAAAGACAAAATATGAAGGAGCTAAATCCCGGAGTATAGAGAAGTGGTGCTAAACATGCGTTTCAACTTAATGACCACAAAATGGTGCATGATGTCCCTTTGCTCAGTTATATACTGGCTCCACTTATATTACTTGCATGGTCACTTTACATTTTCAGCTCATGACCCATAAATATTACAGGCCAACAGTCATAAATGTAATGCCCAGTTGATTTCAACTCTCAGTCTGTCATATTGTCACTATATTTGGTGCAACTCACAATTAGGCAATAAAAGCTACGTAGTTCCAAAAATTATTTAGATTATGCTAAAAAAATAAATAAATAAAAGCAATTGTAACCAGTAATTTATAGTCACTTCGTTGTCTATATATTGCCTGGAAATCTGAGCATTTTGACTGTTGGGTCTACCAAGCATTTAGACATTTGGATTTAGACCAAACCGATAACCACTAAGTGTTTTAACACGGACAAGTCTAAATTTAGTAATCATCTGAGCCTGAGAAACAGGCCTTATATTATTTCCTAGCAAATATTATTGACTGTTACGTAATTAGCCTTTATTTGCTCACTCATCTTTGCACTTTAGGATCAAAGGATTCACTTGGAGCCGTTTTCTCCAGTCAAAGCTTTACCTTACGACATCAAAACTGGCAAAGTCCCACTGGTAGACGCCTAGGTCTGAACTGCAGACAATATAGCGGCCATCAAACTGTAACCGGGGCTGCAGGCAGACACTACGGTCCTCGGACACGGACAGCGTCTTTAAGCATTTGCAGTTGATCTCTCGTCCAATGGGCCACACCTGTTTTGAGTACAGTGAAATTAACCAAATATGCCTCATGTTAGGTTACATTACTTACAACATATGGACAAAAGTATGTAGAATTCTATTACCGTAACAGCCATTGTCAACAGGCGTACAAACCAAGCACACAGCTGATTTCCACAGACAAACATGGGCAGTAGAATAGGTAGTACTTGGTAACTTCAAACACGGCACTGTCATAGGATGCTACCCTTGCCACAAGTCAGGTCATGAAATACCTGCCTCACTTGATTTCCCCGAATCAAGTGTGCTATTACTGTAAAAGAGCAGCATCTAGGAGAAAGAACAGCCCAGTCATGACCCAGTGAACCACACAAATTCACAGTGTGGCGCTGCTGAGCTGAGTAAAAACTGCCTGTCCACTGTTGATCCAGAATTTCAAACTGCCCCTGGAAGCAACATCAGCACAAGAACTGGGTTTCACTGGCTGGAGTGCTTTAAAGTACTCTGCAGTGATAATAAATTGCTCTTTAATTATCCACCATAGTCTGAAAACTAAATACATGTTTGCCAAATGCCAATCCACAGCAAAATTTGGTGGAGGAGGAATAATGGCCTGAAGATGTGTTTCAGAGGTTGGGCTATGCCCCTTAGTTTTAGTGACGGGCGAAGATAATAACATAGCATGCAAAACCACTTCAGACAATTATATGCTTCCAACTTTGTGGACACAATCAGGAGAAGGTATTTCCGGTTCCAGCACGACTGCACCACTGTGCACAAAAGGAAGTAAATTCATAGTTCAAAGAGCTTGTTGTGGAGGAACTCAAGTGATACGCATAGAGCCCTGACTCCATCCCAAATAAACACCTCTGGGATGAAGTGGAATGTCAACTGTGAGCCAGGCCTTCTTGCCCAACATCAGTGCCTAAACTCACAAATGCTGTTTTGACAGACTGGGCATATCCCACATACACACTCCAAAAGCTTGTGGAAAGCTTTCCCCGAAAAATGGAAGATGTTACATATGCCAGGAGGGGACAACTCCATATTAATGCCTACAGTTTCGGAAAGGGGTGTCAAATAGATATCCAATATAGGCAGTCATATTGTGTCTCACATAGGTGTGATGGACATGATTCTGTCCATATAATGTAACTATACCCAAAATGAGGTGGCATTACATAGATGACAGAAAACACCTAGCCCCAAAGTGAGTGATTATATGGCTCACGTGGCAGAAATAAACCTCAAATAAAAATATCAATGAATTTACATTACCTTGATTTCATATTTATCGGCACTCAGTAAAATGTAGTCACCAGGACTGTGCATCATGGACTCCACCTGGCTTTTCTGTAGGAGTACCTGGAACAGTGGGAACAAAAAGCTGTCTGTGACTGCACTGATAGAAAACCTTTTTTGTTAGAGATTTTTCTCTGTACTTCTGCGAACAGAGGTACAGAGAGAGTTGTAATTTTTGTAAAAATACAGAAATGCCTGACAGAGTTTGACTAAAATGACATAGGAATGAGTAAATAAATTTGTGGCTGAGTTTTGTTTCATGGAATACAAAAGCACCACTAACTATGAGCTAATGTGCTGCAATGTTGTTTAACTGAATGATACATGACAACTAACTTGAAAATTCAGTGATGCTAAAACCATCTCATGAGCATGATATCTACTCTCTGGCTCCATCAAATTCACAGACAAGAAGAAGTGCTTTTGCAAAGTGGCGATAATACACTACCAGGGCAACACAGCAGGTGGTGAAAGATCTGCCGGTCTTTAACAAGCTTGAAAAGTCATAATTTAGAGAAATGCTCCAGGCAGTATCTTTCACCCACAGCAAGTGAACCCGGTACGTTTGCTTATCAACTTACTCTTAGCAAACAATAAAAAAAAAAAAATCATCACACATCTCTCTATTTTTCACACAGTCAATGCAGTGCCAACTTTGACCTTAGCAGGGGGATGAACTATATACACACACAGTTTCATAAACATTTCATTTTGATGTTTAGCAAACACTTTTAAACCAAGGCAAAAGGTAATACATTTGTATTAAGTAAATATTTGCACTGGTAAGGTTTGGCAATATGTATTTGTCTGGAAAAGTCTGTGCTGTTGAAACTTTAAATCATTAACTACAAAGAAATTAATTTGATTCAAAACAAAGTTTTTTAACATCCTTTTTTGAACAAGGTTTCAGCAAGGTTTGCTATGTTTAAATTCTCCTTCACTTTCCCACTGAGGAGGCAGACTGTAAAGGTGGTGGCTACAATCAAAAGGTCACATGACTGAAACTGATGAAAGGCTCTGTAATGCTCATTTCTAGAACATTTGGATCACAATACCATTGTTGATGACTATAATTCTGCAGACAACCATTTGTCTAAATTTACTTTAGACTATTCTAAGGTAAATGTATGTTTTACTTCAGACTACACATAACATGGCTTATATAAGTCTGACCTTTGTGACCCACTCTGTGTGCCCAGTGAGGGTGTTAAGACAGGCCCCAGCCGACAGAGCCCACACTTTGACGGTGAAGTCTGCTGAACCGCTGACTAGGGTGTCCAACTCATCGTTGTAGTCCACGCTGAACACTAAAAAGTAGAGAAGTCCTTTAGAAACATAAATCACTGTCTTCTGGGAGAGACATGGGAATGCTGTCTGGCACTAACCTGCACCAGTGTGTCCCCGGAACTGCTGGATTTTGGCACCTGTACTCCACTCCCAGCATGCAATTGTGTTGTCAAAAGAGCCTGTCACCAGTTTCTGTTCATCAAACTTCACAGTTGCACAGGTGTGTGTCTGGATGCCATAGATGCACTGCCCAGTGCGAACATCCCACAGTTTGGCTGACAGGTCATCAGAACCTGTCAGGAAAGGTACAGCAGTGACACGTTAGCATAACCATCCTTTATTCTTTATGTTCATCAGGTAAAGCTGCAGAGAGGTGCCCTGCTACTAAAAGAATCAGGACATAAGTGATATTACAAAGTTTATCAGTGAATGAACTCCATGGCTGTGCTTAAAGCAGTTTTGGATCTCAACTGGAATTTGTCTAATCCGCAATTGGCACTACAATAGCCTATGCAACAATTAAGCAACTACTATATAAATGTATTATGAACAAGACTTGGAGTAATTATACAAACTAACCAACACACACTTTTAAACAATGATGTCGAACACATGCAGTTTTGTCTTAAACACACATACATTCAAAGACAACAAGAAACACATTATCCTCTCAGATAATTAAGATGCACATACCTGTGCAGAGAAGACCATCCTTGTAATATAATGCGTACACTCGGGCACTGTGCCCAATCAGGGAGCTGGTCTCAAAGGCATTTTCCTCTCTCAGCTGCTTCATACGAAGGTTGGCCTTTAGATATACCCGTTTCCAGTGCACTGCGTCCTGAATGGAGTCGTCGATTCGCCAACCCAGGTCTCGGCACACCCCCTGCCACACTTCTGTACAGGCATTAATGACTTTGTTCCACTGCTTGCATACCAAACAGCAGTCAAGAAGTGTCTGAGGGTCCAACCAGCGGAGCAGGTAGAAGGCCAGTTCCAGCGGAAGCAGGCGCAGGAAGTCCCGCTTCAGCAGCGTCTCCAGTCCATTGGACAGGTGTCTCAGTTGAGCAGCGCCGCTCAGTGAGATCAGGTGGTCCAGCGAGTGATTCCGCTGCTGGTCATTTAGTGCCAAGAAGGAGGCTGAGACTGACTCCAGCCATCCCTCAAAGGCCTCCTTCTCCATGGGCACATGAGGGCGTCTACCTGTAAACAGAAAGACTGAATCGTGAAAAACGTGAAGTGTGTATGGCAGACAATATAAGAGCTGTGATATCCGTAACAAAGCATTACCAAGAATGTCCTGATTTATTGGAGGACAGCAGTTCTCACAGACTTTCTTAAACAGATATTAATTGATGAAATGTAATAACTACTTACAGCAAGGTAGCGTTTAATGCTGGTACAGTTTTGAGGGCTGTGTTCTTTGGTAGTTTCTGACCCGTTTATTCAACTAGCAGCTGAACCCAGACACAGACAATAAACCCAACAACCTTGCCCAGAGGAACCACACCAGGAGACTTTCTGTACAGACTTAAAGACAAATTTGGCCCATCATTGTGATGTAGCTTTGACAAACATACAGGTACCCAAATATTCGGCTGGGTACCATGTTTTTAACTGTACTCTTTGTGAGGTTTACATTTCAGATCACAAACAGATGTTGGTGTTAACTGTTGAGATTAAACAGTCTGTGGTACATCAAGCTGAACAACTTTATCCTGAGGAAAATTCTTCAGTCATTAGCATGCTTAGTGCAACAAGAATAATTTTTTAAAAATCGTAAGATAATGTAAGTTTATTTTTTAAAGACAACAATAATGCAACAACAAAACATTACTGCGACAGAATAAGTAACACTGACACTGCTGTGTGTGTGAGGATGTCTGTGCCAGAAAACAGTAGTTCATGGTTTATGAAAGTGACTGTATTAATGCAATACAAAATATAATGAATGCACTAAATTAGCAGCAGATTCAGTAACTTCCAGTCAATTCACAGAATAAACAGTTATAATTGCACACATCCTATTTGAAACAAAGACTAAAAAAGATGCCCTACAGAAAAACAGATCATGTGAGGAACACTACACACGGTGGGTACCGGGCATAGAGCAGTAAACATTATCTAGAACACTAGAACCCTCACTCTCCATGTAAACAAATGGATTGTTTTGGAACTTGAGCACTTAGCCGGCTAGCTAACGGCTCTCCAGAAACACACAGCGAAACACTATGTTCTACAGAGACAGGGTTTGAACCGCATGGTGCCCCATACTGTAAACGGTCCGTACACATGACCCAGAGTATAACAAAACCGGTTCTCCTCTCAAATAAAGTTTAAACTCACCATTTCCAGCAGAACCAGGCTGTTAGCGGAGCAGCTAACGGGATATTTAACTGCTAAAACAGATTTAGTTCAAAAAAAGAGCAACACCAGCGCACAGCAACCAGGAAATCTAATATTTTATATTAAATACAGCAAACTGGGAGCAAAAAGACAAATTAAAATCAGACTAAATCCGCGGCTCGGAGGAATCTGACCGGCTAACGGCTAACAGCTAACAGCTAACGGCTAGCACACAGAAACCCGCTACCCGCGAGCTCAACCACTTCCGCCTGACCCGAACAGGGGGCTGGGCGGGGGGCGGGCCCTCCACTCCTTCACTCCTTCACCCCTCCACTCATTCATTCCTTCACGCACTCACTCCTTCAATACTTCACTCTTTCACCCATTCACTCCTCCACTCCAATCCTCCACTCCTTAATTCATTCATTCCTTCAATACTTCACCCCTTCACTACTTCACTCCTCCACCCATTCACTCCTTCACTCCTCCACCCCTCTACTCATTCACCCCACCCCTCCACCCCTCCCCTCCTTCACTCCTCCACCCCTTCAATACTTCACTCCTCCACGCCTTCACTACTTCACTCCTCCACCCCTTCACCCCTCCTTCCTTCACTCCTCCATCCTTCCTCTCCTTCACTCCTCCACTCCTTCACCCCTCCACTACTTCACTTCTCCACTCCTTCACTAATTCACCTCTTCACTACTTCACTGCTCCATTCCTTCACTACTTCACTTCTCCACCCCTCCACTCCTCCATTCCCTCATTCTTCCATTACTTCACTCCTTCACTACTTCACTCCTTCACTCTTTCACTCCTTCACCCCTCCCCTCCTTCACTCCTCCACTCCTTCACCCCTCCACTACTTCACTTCTTCACTCCCTCATTTATTCACTCCTCCATTCTTTCACTAATTCACTCTTTCACTACCACACTCATTCACCCTTTTACTATTTTACTCCTTTGCTCATTCACTGCTTCACTCATTCACCCTTTTACTATTCCACTCCTTTGCTTATTCACCATTTCACTCACTTTACTTCTTTATTCCTTCACTCCTTCACTCCTCCCTTACTTTACTCCTCCACTCCTTCATTCATTCACTTTAACACTCCTCCACTACTTCACTTCTTCACTTTTTCACTCTTTCACTCTTCCACTCCTTCACACATTCACCCTTTCGCTACTTCACTCCTTCACTACTTCACTCATTTACTCCTTTACTCATTCACTACTTCACTCCCTCTCTTCTCCACTCCTCCACCCCTCCACTCCTTCACTCCTCCACCCTTCCAGTCCTCCACTCCTTCACTCCTCCACTCCCTCACTCATTCATTCCTTCACTACTTCACTCCTTCACTACTTCACTCATTTACTCCTTTACTTATTTGCTCATTCACTACTTCACTCTTTCTTTCCTCTACTCCTATACTGCTCCACTCCATCACTACTTCAATCCTTCACTCCTTCATTCCTTCACCCTAACACTTCACTTCTTTACCACTTCACTCCTCCACTCCTTCACCTTCCACTCCTCCACTCCTGCACTGCAGGACATGTATGTGTTTATTTAATGGACACCAGGAGCAACTCCTTATAGAAATGCACTTTTAAAAATGACCTTCTCTAAATGAAACAGCGCTGACTCATCTCGTTCGCATTTCCCATTGTGCCATTATCGATTACAGAAAGATCTGTATACTAGTTTATAATTATTTAAAATATATAGCGAGCATAGTATATGCTTGTAACGTTGATTTCATGAGTTAACACTCAGAGGGTGAGTTGGAGGGAGCGGGGTGTCAAGTATCACAATTTCTCCAGGATCTTCTTGCAATGTGTACAACCCAGAGAGCCTAACAGTAATATTCTCCACAAACAGAAGCTGCCTTAACCATGGAGACCCCGTAAAGTGGTGGGATTACTTTTTAGTCAAGTTATCCTGGATACTGGAGGGTCTTTCTCTGTGTATGTACCGCATAATTGTCGGCAGGTGGCGCACACCACCAACTTTGAACAAAAACACTTTGTTTCACACTCAGACCATCGCCCTCTACAAATCTAGGGACTTGTGAACTGTGTTCTCATGGACTTTACACCTACACTCTGTTATAGTCACAGAAGAACAAGGGAGGGGCTTTGGTCTCAAGGCCATAGTGTCCTTTTTGGCAAGCAAGTGCTAATTCCCCACAACCCGTAAAGTCATTCAGTGTTTTGTTATGGTCTTTACGAATGTGGAGAAAGGAACCAGGGACAGCGAAGTTTGCAAAGCATGCAGCCTTTTTATTTGCAGTCCAAAACAACGGATGAATTCACAAACATCTTATGACTAATTATAATGAAGGTCCACACTGTCGTAGGGATTTCCAATTGTGCCTTTCATCTAGTCCACAAGGGCAGACCTTTCGTGAACATCCAGAGACGTAGATCTACCCTCACTTCAGCAAAAAAAGACACGATGACAAGCAGAATGGGAACAGATCAAAAACATCAAACATAAACACAACAACAGACAGACCAACAAGAAGCTCTTCCGATCTAAATAGTGCACAATTCACGTGCAAAAGTGAAGCAGATTTTATCGTTGTCATCTGTCACAGAAGCAAGCGAAGCTGAAGTCCCCTCTGTTTTTGTGTTTGCACCTCAGTGGCTTTGCAGATTTCTAGCGATGACTTAAGCGACAGAACATGCCACAGAACACAAATCCAAAGTGTGATCACTGGAATACACGTCTGCAGTCAAGCGGAACTGAAACTAAAAACTGCCCCCCACACATAACTACTCAGATTTTAATTACCTGTCTAAATACGCATCTGTTTATTACACAGCACGTTTTCAGCCCTGTTGCTGCTGTATTTGCACACCATAGCACATTATTGCCGTTTAACTCAGTTATGCATTTTTGCACACACAACTCTCACTGCTAGAATCCAGTACCTGTCAAAATATTGTATTCATCCAGACTGTAGCTATTCTTGATTGCACTGATTGCACTTGTCTTATTGTATTGTTGCGCTTGTGGTTCTTGCACACTTTTGTGTCCTGTTTGCTCTTGTGCTGTTCTGTTCTGTTCTGTTTTGTTCTTGTGTTGCTCCATGGCCCCGGAGGCAAGTTGTCTCATTTCACTGTGTACTGTGTGTGTATGATCAAAATGATGATAAAACCTACTTGACTTGACTTGACTTAGAGTGGGCAAAGGTCATGAAAGACATCTAAACAGTTTAGTAAACTGAAAATTGGACTACTGAGACACTACTGAACGCCACCCTTGCATGGTGCATTATACTGTAGATTTACAAATTATACTGTAGATTTTCGCAAAGAAGCATTTTATGGATGAAAAAATAAATACAAAACAATTATAACGCCAAGTCTTGGAGGTGTGTGTGTGTATGTGTGTATGTGTGTGTGTGTGTGTGTAGCACAGCAACCAAAGTTAGTCTCCTATTGGCTTTTGCAGTGATAAATGGTTACATTGGGTTTAAACACCTAATCTAATCACACCAAGTAGCTACTTAGTGTTGGTGGAACCACTCAAGTATGAGAGACAAATGAAAGCAAAGGGGATCCCCAAAACGCCTGCAGAGACAGCTTCATATACCATCTGGTGCTTATTACTGTATCCTGTTTTCTACAGAATTAAATGTAGAAAATTGATTGAATAGGCATCTTACCATTTTAGCCCATAACGTATCCTGATTCCACAATATAAACACAAGCGTCAACTCTTTTGAAAAGATAAAAATCAATTTTCATGTATTTAATGGCTATGATTGTTTTATACAGTTTGCTTCCACGGATCTGAGCAGGCTTTTACATGTAAAGATAACCTCCCATCACCCCAGTCAGTAAAAAGGTGTGGTACTCTCCAACATTTCAAAACAGAATGTTAGCAAACACTGAGTGGAAATAGATTCCTATACTGCAAAAACCCGGAAGCCCGAAAACTCCCTTTCACGCTCTACCACTGAATGCCTGGTCTGATAACTTAAGATGAGTCATTTTAAGTTGTGTTTGTTAAATAGGATTTAATTCAAGTGCCCCAGGCCTGCACACAGTTTTTTACTTTAATCCATAATTAACGCCTCAGAAACTAGGAAAAACTGAGAGCCAGTGGTAAGCAGAAATACTCAACTTGATCATGTTGTAGATACTCTAAAGCAATCATCCCAACACACCACTCCCCGGGCGCTGTGTTCCTGGCTGCCCGCTGCTTCACTTGGTGAATGGGGTAGATGGGTTTAATGGGTTAAATGGGTTTAATGGGTTTATTGAGTTAAATGGGTTAAATGGGTTTAATGGGTTCATTGAGTCAAATGGGTTAAATTCAGAGAAAGAATTTCACACTGTTCACATGTGTCTATAAGGGCCCGCTATACTTTACTTGACCAAGTTGTTTCATGTTCGTTGGTGCAAATGACTCTCCAGACAAAATATTGTTACTCCTGGCAGTTTCTAACTGAGTGCATTTGCTGGTTTAAATATTAAATATCAAGTCATACTGAGAGAAATGTTCAGTGATATGGAAATACCCGCCTTTGAGGATATACTGTATATTGAGGACAAGGGCTAAAATAGTAACAGTACTGCCCCTTCCCATTAAACCTGATAGGCTGTCAGCGAGAAGCACAGATGGAGTGCGTGCCCCAAAGGCATGGTAACATCTTGTCTTATGCAGTATTGTGAAAAACTGCATAGACTGACAAAGATGAAGGTTCATGGCTTAGAAAAGTGTTTGGAGGGGTTTATTGTTATAGGAATTATACAGTTTTGTGATTCTCTGGAATGGAACTACAGAATGGTTGGATGATGGTTAAGTATCATTTCAAGGGCAAGACTTACATTGTCATGCAAGCGCCAGGGAAATGAGTAGAGGTAGACTGTAGAACAAAAAGGGCTTCAACGGAAAGTCACACATCCAAACCAAAGAGCCAGAGTGCAGTAAACAAGAACTAGCGAGCAAAAACAGAAGCCAGAAGTGCAGGGTACAAAGGAAACAGGAAACTTGAGAATGTCCTTAAACAACCACAGAGTAACAAAGAAAACTATACAACAGTGAACAGATGCTTCTGGGTCACACGAACTTAAATACTAGAAAACACAGGTGCAGACAATACTGAAATCAGAGCAATTTCCTCACTGGAAAGGGACGAGAAGCGGGTGACCATGTGACATATTTTAGGACGTATTGTTTAGATATGTCATTGCCATGGCCATATGAAGCAGAAAACGTTTTGGAAAAAAAGAATAAAAATCTAAATGAAAACAAAATAATGATAGATAATTATTTGAAATGTAAAGTCAAGTAGATTTAATGTAATTTTATTGTCATTTCAATTGAATATACAGTGCACAGTGAAACAAAACAACATTCCTCCAGGACTGTGGTCCAGCACAGAACAAAACAGAAGAACAAAAGACTACACAAGCACAGACAGGACAGAGCACAGAGTGCAAAATAAAACCTAAAAACATAAAAACATAAGAATGATCGACACAGTAGTACAGGATGTGACTAGAATCATATGATAATGATCTTTAGTCATGGGATGCTGACATATTAACAGTGTTAACTACACTGGCCAAAAGTAAGTGGACACCTGACCATCACACTTATATGATTTTTTTTTTGACATCTCATTCCAAAATCACAGCCATTATTGTGGAGTCGGCCCCCTATTTGTGGTTCGTTCTGGAAGCCTCCACTCCTCGGAGAAAAGTTGTCACAAGATTTTGGAGTCTGGAATTTGTACCTGATCAATTAAAAGAGCATCAGGCACTGATGTTGTGTGAGAAGGTTTGGCTCATAACCAGCGTTCCAAGTAATGTTAGAGGTGGTTCTTCTACCAAACCATATATTTATGGACCTTGTTTTGTTCACAGGGCTGCAACAGGGAAGGACCTTTCACAAACTCTTGTCACAACGTTTGAAGCATATAAATGTTTAAAATGTCTTTGTATTCTGTAGTAGTACCATTATCTTTCACAAGAACTAAGCAGCCCAGTCTAAACCTTGATAAACTGCTCCAGACCATTATCCCTCTATTTCTCTATCAAACCCTATCAAACATTACTCTTAGGCATAGTGTTCTTTGGCTTGTGTGCAGCTGCTTGTTAGTGGAAACCAATTTCAGAAAGCTCATAGTAATGCATGGTTCTTATGCTGACATTGTTTTCAAAGTTTTTAGAGCTATGTAGTTAGTGATTCAACGAAGATAAGCGATTTTTATGCACTATGCGGCCACCCCTGGGGCAGATCTAGCAGCGCAGAAATTTCACAAAATGTCTTGTTGCAAAGGTAGCATCCCATGAACCATGACTCTGAACCTTCATGTCTATGAAGGTTGCATGGTTATGTGTTTGATTTTATACAACTGTTAGCAATGGTAAGGGGACATTTCGCTGACACTCTTATCCAGAAGGACTTACAATCATTAGTTACAGGGATAGTCTTACAGTCATTAGTTACAGGGACAGTCTTACTTACAGTAATTACAGTAATTACAGGGACAGTCTTACAGTCATTAGTTACAGAGACAGTCTTACAGTCATTAGTTACAGAGACAGTCTTACAGTCA
>JBBIGA010000083.1:11372196-11382256 GCA_037576975.1 Alestes dentex
CTTCAATCTTCTCCTGTCTGTCATATGACTGAACAATCACAGACAAAAGTTACATTAAAAACCAATTTTGAGGTTTAGAATAGATCTTACCACTTAAGCAACGCATCATGTTATGCTGAAAGTGAAAAAAACAAGGTGCAGGTATACAGTATATGGAAATTTAATTCAGACAATATTAACACAAAATGTAAACATACCGTGTCTCCCTAAACTGCAACATTCAGACAATATCTTTTAAAGTGCTCAGAAAAGAACATAACTAAAAGTAAATGGACTCAAATGACGCCTTCTGCAGAGGCGTCTGAACTCAAAGCACCAACCGTGCTAGCCTGTAATCAGCAAACGTAAAACGTGAGCTGCGGTCAGTCTCGCGAGAGTGAACGTCACTCACGTCCCCGTTCACAATTTGTAAACAGATTTGTTCAGTTCAGGGAAAATAAGAACTTGTTCAGTGAACGCCATTCGTTGGATGCATTCGTGCACAGCACTGACCGAGAAAGTATCTGTGCTGTGGAAAACATCGTGTCTGGTTCCAGTACCAAAGAAAGTGCGACCCAGTGACCCATCGGACTACAGGCCAGTCGCACTCACCTCACACAGCATGAAGGTCTTCGAGAGACTGGACCTGGACACCCTTCAACGCTAGATCCTCTTCAGTTCACCTACCAGCCAAGGCTGGGGTGGAGATTGGAAAACAATAAAGTTTTGATTCTGATCATAGCAACTATCATATGCTCCCATATATCTACAACCATAACTGTGTGATCTGTGTGAAAAAAATCATGTGACTATCTATACCATTTCTTGAGATGTTTTTTTCAAGGAGTATAAATAGTGTAAAACTACAGTAAACTACACTACAGGCAATATTTACCTACTGCCATAATCTACCTTGTTCCATCTACTGCACTTAAATCAGGTCCAAATACACAGTGATGCATAGCAGGGTTACACTTTACATACAGCGCAGCTACAGCACCATCCTGCTGATTCATTTACTGTCTATTATATAAATATACACTACCGGTCAAAAGTTTTAGAACACCCCAGTGTTTCAAGCTTTTTTAAAAATTGAAATTCAAACAATTCGAGTCCAGTGAATAGCATGAAATGGTACAAAGGACAGTGCTGAACTGCGAGAGGTTTAAAATGGTAAGGTTACCCAGAAGTGGGAAATAATTCTGTAGCGCCATGCAGTACCTCTGGTATGTGCCGAGTTGGTCGGTTCGTACATATATAAATATATATATATATATTAGGGCATTAATAACTCCAGATTTTTTCAAGTCGACTTATCCATCAACATAGTCGAAGTCGAGTCGACTAGTCATTTGATGACATCACACGCAGCGGAGGAACACAGGCGTTCAACATCAAGCAACTTTTATTAAAGTTCTCTGTAACATTAACAGTCAACATGACAATTACACAAAACAAAAAAACAAAGGCAAATACCTTGAATTTCTGGTAAATTTAAGTGCACAACAGAAAGTGGGAACAGTTTAAGCTACAGCACCACTCAGCGTCCTCTGGACTGGACGACTCTCTGCAGTGCTAGCGTTAGCCATGTTACCTAGTGGTGCCATTTCAGATGCCGTGCAGAACACCGGTACTGTACTGTACTTTAACACTAACACCGATGGTTGTGCAGGTCACCGTGCTGTTTGTGTGTCCAGAGTGAAGTATCTCCACACATGTGATGTGTGTCTGTCTCCTCTGCTGCCTTGTCTCTCGTCTTGTTGTGGTTTTGTGTTTTTTATTCCACTCGCGCCAGCGGTACCGCCCTTTTCATGAAGGGACAAGATATATAATACATATATACATACACATACAGAATCTGTTGAACAATGCCCCTAGAAAGACTGATGGACACAGTATGCAGAAATAAAGTACATGTAAAATGCTGAAAGTGGAAAGAAGCTTTTTCAATACAGGGCTGATAAGAACAAACGAATCTAGAAATGAACAAATAGATGAATGAATGAATGAATGAATGAACAACTCAGATTTACTGGTCTATATCTTTAAATAAACACTTTAAAATAAAGGTTTCTAAAGGGTTCCTTGGCATAAAGGTTCCTAAAGGGTTCCTTAGCATTATGTGGCAGAAACGAAGGGTTAATCACACTTAAAGTCCATTATTGGTATATTAAAGAGCCTTTTACTGAATGGTTTAAAATAAAGTAAAGTACTAAATCGCAAGGCTGTTTAGAGGACCGAAAGTGGTTCTCCTGTGGCGTCATTCAAAAGGCGCGAACCGCCGTGATTCTGAGCTACGTTAAAGGCTTGATACTGTGCCAGCTTTGTCACTAATCCAGTCAGTGGTTAATCACTGAGTGGGCATGAACTGTGACTGGACCATGACTGACACTCACAAGGTCGCACGACATCAGGGTGGATTCACGTCCACACACGGAGGAAACAAGAAAGACACTGTAACTGTCATGCAACTGCAAAACGAGTTTAAAACTTCATCTTCCAGGTAAACCCACAGATGAGTCCCATCTGAAACCCTTTCCACCGGATCCACTGGAACTCTCCCTTTCGGGAGACCTGTTTTCTTTTTAAGAGGAACTCTAGAGGAAACTCTACGAAAAACAACATTTCTAATTCAACAAGAACCTTACTGTTTTTGTTCTGCTATATACTACACGGCTTTGTGAAATACACCAGAAAAAAACACAATGTGGGATTGAAATCTGCAGGTGGTTGGTTTGCATCTCTAGAGCCCCAGAAATGACACGTTTCTACCTGATCTAAATAAAGTTTTGGAAGAAACAGCACTAACAAGTACAAGCATGTATGAAGTGCATATAAAGCAAATTATAAGAAGAAGAAGAAGAAGAAGAAGAAGAAGAAGAAGAAGAAGAAGAAAAAGAAGAATGATAATAATAATGCTAACAATATTAATACTACTACTACCAACAATAATGATAATAAGAAGAAGAAGAAGAAGAAGAAGAAGAAGAAGAAGAAGAAGAAGAAGAAGAAGAAGCACTAACTACTTTTCTGTCCCAACAAAATTCTTTGGTTATTTTTAAACATAGTGTATTAGTTTTGTTCTCTGCATTAAACTACTATATAAATAGCTCTTTCATCCAGTCACATTAAGTGTATTTTTAAATAGTTCTGAATTTTAACAAAATAATCCAATTTCACTAGTTATTGAGTGTTGAGTACAGTCCTAAAGAATCACTGTGAGGTCAGAAATGTAGCATCTAGTTGTGAACTGGATCTAGTTGTGATGAAGATAATACAAAAATACTTGTCGAATATGAAGGTAACAGTGTATAAGACCATGGAAGAACCGCAGCTGGTTAACAGGAGAAGCTTTCCTGAAACAACTTCAGAAAAACATCAGTTGAAACCACTAAAAGTTCCTTTATAGTTTCACTCCAACTGCCGTGATTCTCACGCAGCATTACAGGGTCGACTCTGCTATCAGATCATATTTAGGTTTGGATTAATAAAGTTAATCAAATATAAAACCAAATTTAATAAATGAATTTCCTGAGAACTGATACATAAAGCAAGGGGTGCCAGGTCTGGTCCTAGAGGGCCGGTCCAGCGCAGACGTCCAGGACCAGAACTGTGAACCCCGCTTTCGGCTAAAAGAAGGTCCTACACACCAACAGAGCAAGCTGTGATTGGCCTGTTTTCTTCTGTTCTTTCTTCTTCTCTGAAAATCCCACTAACAATATCTCCACAGTACTGAACAGCAAACAGAAAACTGATTTACAGAAATTTAGCTTTTATGTATCTTGAACAATACTTTTAAAAGAGTCCTCACCGAAGCATCCAGCAAATCATGTATCCAGCAAACTGCAGTAAGAAATATTTTAAAGTAACCATTCTGTCATACGTGAACTCTCCACAGCACACAGTGTGAATTCTTTCTCTGCATTAGATAAGATAAAATTTATCTTTAGTGTCATTTTTCAAGGAACAATGAAATTTAAGGTGAAACCCATTCACCAAGTGAAGCAGAGGGCAGCCCCTGGGGAGCAGTGTTTGGGGACGGTACCTTACTCAAGGGCACCTCAGTGGTGCCACTGGCAGTCCTGGGATTCAAACCCACAATCCTCTGAGCGCCAGGGGATCTTCTTAACCACTAGACCACCAGCTGCCCCATCCTCCTCTGGCTGACCTGGAGAGAGCAAAAGTCTCTATGAGAGTCTCTGTGGAGATAAAAAACGATAGAAGACCTTTGTGTACAGACTTAATCACAGTAGAACATATTGGCCGTCTGTCGTTAACAGAGTAGGAGCTGATAAGAATCAGTAGTGGTAGTTTTTGTTGGCATCAGTGTGAGGAGTATTTTGAGACTCTCTGGTCCACAGCAACAGGAACAACAATCTCTGCCAGAGCTTTGAACAGCAGTCGCCCTTGACTCGGGGAGGAGCATGCAGGGAGCCAAAAGCAACCGAATCAGTCGAGGACACTCGGGCAGGGACCCCAGTGAATGTAGAGGTGGGGTGAGGTGGTCAAGGGTACCTCAGGGGTGCCCTGGGATTTGAACCCACAACCTTCTCACAGGGCCAACTCCCTAACCACTAGGCCACAGGCTGGCTTATACCATTGAGACGTTATGTAATCATTATCAGGGAAAATCAATGGTACTGGTAGACAATGGAGAGTAGTGCTATTATCCAGCACTACTCTTCTCCCTTCTCTTCTGACCTGGACTCTCCTCCACCCCTCACAGTCCCCTCCTCCACTCAGGGCCCATCTGTGCATTCCAGCTCCACACACACACACCGAGACATACCCAAGCAGATGCCCCATCACATTCCCAACAGAGGACTGGAGGAACCGCACTGTGGACCCGACCTGGGGCCTCAGTCCGACCAGCCTGGAAAAATCTCAATCCAGGAATTCGGTGGATGCCCAAACAATGACAACAACCACAAAAAAGTCGCAAAAACAATATTTCTAAATGGTTATTTAGGGAACCATCAGTGCTTCTTCGACAGCATTGCTGATACCTATATTTTCAAGAGTGTAGGTCTGAGAGATGCAGATTTCTGCAAGTCTTCATCTACGGCTCCTTCCCTGGTCAGTGAAGTATATTTCCTTGCAAAAACATACCAATACCAATAAAATGACCAAAAAGGTTGTTTGGGGAGGTTCCTAAAGATCCTTGCAGTTAAAATAAAAAAACTGAAACTCATTTAAAGGTTTTTTTATTAAATGTGGCTCTTGTGCTCCACAGCATGCTTTCTGAGAATGCTTTCTTTATTTTTTAAGAATGTAGGATACACCATGACTAAGCCATTAAAGGGGCAAGGAAAAAACAATGCCATATTACAATCATGATTCGTCACAAGTAGATGGAACAAGGAGAACGAGGAGGAGGAAAGGATGAAATATTTAACACATTTTCCACAACTTCACAGCATCTGTGCTGAGGCTGGAACTGGGGCTCTGGCAATGTTCAGCGCTCCAAACTGGCTTATGTAAGAGCCTGCAGCAACCCAGCGAAAAGGGTGGAAGAACAGAGAGGGAGAGAGAGAGAGAGAGAGTGAGAGAGAGAGAGAACAAACAGAAGCAAGACACTGAGCGCTCTCGCTCTGCAGCCGCAGTCTTATCGGTTTAGCAGCTCCCATCCTATCACTGCTCCCTCGCTCACCACGGCTCCACACTGATTTGTGCACTGCTGGACGTTCTCCCTTCATCCAAACAGAAAATACCATCAACAAACAAGGGAGGAGGAAAATATTCCTGCGTTTACGCAGATATACATACATACAGCCATGGAAAATAATAAAAAGGGCATATCATATTTTTCTGGTTATGTCTTTTGTAGTGTGTGGAGTGAGTATGTGTAAAATGTGCAGGTCACTATTGTTTATATACTATTGATCACACTTGATTCAAAAAACAAGGTAAAAATAATACATATAAATAATTTTATTCTGCTTTGGAAATGTTCATCTACACTCTTCCATTATTTTACAATTGCAACAATTAAAACAGTGATGCTAAGAGCAGAGTGTGTGTGTGTGACTCTGTTTCATCCATCAGAAACTGAATCAGGAGTGAAGCTGCTGGAATACAGACCATAGAAAAGCTGCTCTACACACACCTCTGCACACACTCTCACAAACACACACACACACACACACACACACACACACACACACACACCACACACACACTCACACACACTGCCGCAAACTGTACAAACGTGGTCTCTTCTTTTTTTTCCACGGCTGAACATACATACATAGATCCAGTCATTTGTACGTATATGTTTCATGGTCAGAACTATTACAGCAGATTGTTTCCAGGTCCATGTAGGATTTGCCCCCAGGTGGGGGTTTGAAACCAGTTTCACAGGAAAAATGAAATATGAAAGATGTTCAGATTTCTGGTTGATGAACTGAACTGTTATTCACTGAGTGGGAATGCGTTTGGCTCCCTTTAGCGCAATAAAACAGAAAGAGTAATGTTAGTTGGGTTTTTTGCATCTAGTATTGGTCCTCAGAAAATAACATAGAGCGTATATTATTATTATTATTAATTAACGTATAGCTTTTAATAGTTATTTTTTAACGTTTCTATCACTCGATACTATGACGCCATATACAGTAATGATCACCAGCTAGAACTGCATTATTGGTTATTTAAAACTTCCAAACCACTGACTGACAAATGATCATCTCCCATCATAGAGTGAAACTTTCTGTCATTGGTTTTTTATCCTGAAGTACACAGATGTGTTCGGCCCTCCCACGCCTGTCACCAAAGATCCTGTACGACCAAAGGTTTCAATTTTGGAGTCAACAGAGACGACAGCGATAACAGTGTTGTAGAGGTGAACGTGTTTACTGTGTGTTTTTTGTGGCTTGATGTGAGACTGATGAAGGGGGCGCTGCTGCACATTCTCCAGATGCACTTACAGTCATTTCTGGCCACTTTTCACAGGTCTGATATCCACAAAAATATGCACAAGATGCACAAGGGTAGGTATTAACCCTCTTATTTTTGGATAACTTAGTTTTATTCGAAGCATATTAATTTGGGTTTATATGATTTTTTACGTAATTTATTCACTTTGTAGCACTTTGGGATTTGTGTCAAATGAAAAGTGCGCAACAAATAAAATGCACTATTATTATTATAATTGCAAGCTACTAAAATAATTCTGAAATGAAATGTGTGTCTAAGTGAGAGGACTGCGTGAACACAGCTGCAGGGAAAGAAGAGCCAGTCGAAGGACACCGAGCCTGAAAACTCTTTACATGCGACGCACCGCTTCACTTCCTTTTGTTGACACTTCTGTCTTTATCTGCCCTCGCAGTAAAGTCACGACGGACGTGGTTACGGTATTGGTTAATGAATGGAACTGCAGTAGCCGCTGTCAGACCGAGAGCAAGAGAAGGAGAGAGAGGGTGAAGATAAGGGAACTGCTGCTGGACAAAAGTTCATCAACAGTTCAGACTCCTCAACTCCTCAACACTGTACCCCCCACCCCTCACACACACACACCGCCAACACCCCCCAACACCTTCATGAACATGTTTTGTAGCACATAGACTTGTTTAAAAAGAGCTAGAATATGTCCCCTTTAATTACCTGTGTAAATATGCTCCTATTCATTACGCTGCACGTTCTCTGTCCTGTTGCTGCTGTCATTTGTTTTGCTGTTTAGGGATGAATATTATTGTTCTTTACTTTTACTGTTGCTTACTGGTTTTGTCAGTGCCTGCTGCTATCCAGTGTGTACATACATATACATACTTACATAGGTTTTTATTTCCATATGTATATTTGCTACACACAAATGTCTATATTTATATTTTTTGTATTATTTGTATTGTGTATTTTTATACTGTACACTTGTGTTCTACAGCTTTATTCTATTCTTTTTTGCTGCTTTTATCTTTGTTCTGTCCACTCTCTAACAATGCAAATTTCCCACTGTGGGACTAATAAAGGGTTAAGTTATCTTATCTTGTCTTAACTCTGTTCTGCATTTTTGTATTCAACTCTCTGCTGCTGGAATACAGTACCTGTCAAAATACTGTCCTCACCCAGACTGGAGCTGGTGTGTCGATTGCACTACAGGTTGTCTTGTCCTCTCTTGTCCAGTTGTTTTGTTGCTCTTGTGGGGGGGGTTTGGCTCTCTCTTTTGTCCTGTCTGCACTTCTGGTCTTGACTTGACTTGATGTAGTCAATCAGACATGTTTGGTGTCCAAATTGTCCTTCTGTTTCTGATAGTGCTGGAGCAATTAGACACAAAACACAAGTCAACAGTCACACAAACATCTCTGTGGCCGCGACCTCAAAACCCTGTACATTCTCTCAGCTCTCAGACCGTATCCAACTGGTGGTCTACAGCGGCGGTCCCCGACCTTTTTACACCATGGACCGGTATCATGTAAAACAATATTTTCACAGACCATTACAGATACAACTACAAACAAAGTGTATAAAAATACAACTCACCATTCTTCTGAATTAGTGGGAGCCCTGCGCTTCTTTCCCTCCTACGAGCGCTTTTTTCAAAATAAAAGATCTTTCAGACTCTGATAACACAGGTCCACAGGTTAAAATCATCAGAGATAGGTTTATGTGAGTTTTGTAGTGTTTTTCATGCTGATTTCAAATCTGTGTTTAGTTTTTCCCCAGCACGTACAATTTTTGTGATGAAGCAAGTGTTATTGCGTGATAGTGGTATAATTAGCATATAATAATCATATTATAAGCGTTTTTGAAGAAACAGTGGTAGCTGACTGACACCGATCATTATATCTATGCCACAGTGTGCGCATCAGCATGAAAAACTGGTTTAGAAAAGTGTGTTCTGGTTTCTGTTGGCACCACTGAGGTTCCCTTGAGTAACGTACTGTCCCCACACACTGCTCCCCGGCGCCCCTCATTGTCAGCAACCCCCTGCTTCACTTGGTGAATGATTTAAATAGAGAGAGTGGTGTGTTCATGTGTTTAAAGTGGCGCTGATTTGTATGACTCACTGTAAACTATAAAAATGTGCTTCAGTAACGATCTGCAATAGATCAGATTCTTCTATAATTATGATGGTTTGCTTGTGGGGGCTGGTTTTGCCCCTCTATTGCACTAAATCGCCTCTTGTACACAGAGCCAAAGACTCCCTGTCTACACGTCAGACGTTAAATTCAGGTGCACTGTAAGAACCTTAAAATCTTTTTAAGGCAGTTTTTTTTTACAGTGACTAAAGAAGTGCTTCAGAGTAGTGGATCAGAGTACAAAGCACTACCTATGTATGTAGAATGGCTCTGGTAGTTTCGCCTATAATTAACCTGCATCTCTCTACGAAACGTTTTGTTATGTAATTGGAAACGCTAATGGTGATGTACATTCAGTTTCATACAAAGTGTTTTAGACTACTTATGATAGCTTTTAAATATTTAACGCTTGTGAGATATGCGAGAAACAAATTCTTCACTTAATTATGAAGTAGATTTTCAGTAAAAATCCTATTTTGAATGTCCTAACATTACTGTAGGAGCCTGTTAACCTGTAAGCACTCAGAACAACACACACACCACAACAACAGGCTAAATAACAACTGGTGCATTATTACTGTTCTTGTCAATGTCTGCTACACTCCAATGTGTACCTAAATATATATCCACTATATATATATTAGGGATGCACCGAAAATTCGGCCCTGAAAATTTTGGCTGAAAATGGCAAAAAATGCATTTTCCGTTTCGGCCGAATTTTTTTTTACGCGACCGAAACAGTGATGACGCAATGATGACGCAACCGCAGCCTGCACACGCCAGCTTGGATTAGACTTGGGCCGTTTCAACCCTTAAAGCGAACTCAGATCGATTAGTCAGCATTTTTTTGCGTATATGTGAACGAACTCAGACCCTCTGAAACGAACCGAACGGTTCGCTTTGAGTCCGCGACACGATTAGGTTTACTCGCGCGTTTTGAAAAACAAAGCGCTCCGAGTTTCCTTCAATTGTTTTGGCCCTGTAGGCTTGCCATACGTAGATCACGTGGGAAACCATATATGTCTATGCGGGAAACAACCGAAAATAAAGAAATAAACTAAAAAATACGA
>JBBIGA010000083.1:11423321-11436980 GCA_037576975.1 Alestes dentex
CACACACACCCATCAGACTCTATAACTCCTCCCTCTGTCACACACCCACCCATCAGACTCTATAACTCCTCCCTCTGGCACACACCCACCCATCAGACTCTATAACTCCTCCCCCTGACACACACACACCATCAGACTCTATAACTCCTCCCTCTGTCACACCCACCCATCAGACTCTATAAGTCCTTGCCCTGTCAAACACCTATCAGACTCTATAACTCCTCCGCCTGTCACACACCCACCCTTCAGACTCTAGAACTCCTCCCCTTCACACACCCACCCATCAGACTCTATAACTCCTCCCTCTGTCACACACCTACCCATCAGACTCTATTGCACAGATTATTGTGTGGATGTGTGACAGAGGGAGCAGTTATAGAGCGTTACTTCTTGTTGTGTAATTTCTTTCCAGGTTAAATAACTATTTTTCTCCAGATTTTTATTTAGATTTATTTAGACATTATTGTTTACACTGTTTTGTCTGTGTGTCTTCGCAGTCACAATATAGGCAATTTCCTCCAGGATCAATTTTCTGATTCTGATTCTAAAGAAACCTTACAAACTAAACAAACACACAGAACACACCAGACATGTATCCATTATAGCTATTGATCTCAAATCTGTCGAACCTGACCTAGTTAAACTGGGCTGTGGAAATGTATGACTACCCTCAGTCTGACCCGCTGTCAGACCCTCTTTGGCTGAACTGCCAGTTGTTTTTTTTGGGGGTAGAATGTTGGTTAACAAATACAAAGACTGGTGTCGGTTACTTGGCATACGTACGGAATGATAAACACCGGCCTGAAATTAATAAACCCGTTTAGGCCTTTTACAATACAAACAGTTTAACAATAGAATAGCCATTGTCCCCCTGAGCTCAGAGAACCTGTAGATGTACTACATGAACAAAAGTATTGGGACACCTGATCATTACACCAACAGGGACTTTAATGACATTGGATTCAAATCCATAAAATGTAATATGGAATTGGTCCCTTAACAGCTAGAACAGCTTCCACTCTTCTTGGAAGACTTTCCACAAGATGTTGGAAGACTTTCCACAAGAGTTTCTGTGGGAATTTGTGTCCATTCATTCTGTAGAGAATTTAGGCCTATGAGTTCAGGCACTGATGTTGGACGAGAAGGTCTGGATCTCAATCTCCGTTCCAGTTCATCCCAAAGGTGCTGGATGGTGTTGAGGTCAGGGCTCTGTGTGGCCAGTCAAGTCCACACTGAACTCCTCCAGCCATGTCTTTATGGAGCTCGCTTTGTGCACTGGGACACAGTCATGCTGGAACAGAAAAGGTTCTTCCCCAAACTGGGTCCACAAAGTTGGAAACATGGCGCTGTACAAAATGTCTTGGTCGGCTGGAGCATTAAGATTGAACTTTACTGGAAGAAAGGGGCCATCTAAATTCAATAGGTAAGAGGTGTCCCAATAATTTTGTCCATATAGTGTAGATCACACAAGCAGTTAGCTGGAACACTGTTTACTACATCCTCTACCAAAGGAACCAGAAAGGAGATACGTTCTGAGTTTTTAAACGATATTATTGGTATTTATAGAGTACCTGTCCCCGGCTGGTGTGGTCAGGCTGCCGGTCTGAGGAGTTTAATCCAGTAAAAAGGAGATTTCTGTCCTGACAGCTGCACTGTTTTGACTGACGTCCGGTCTCCTCTTAACTGGACGAGTCTCGCGAGATCCACCACAGAGCGGTGGTGGTAGACAGTCTTGCGATATTTTGTGGGATTACTTGGGAGTAATCTCTTTTCCAAAAAATATTATTATTGTCCTGTTTAGATTGATATTATCCTGTTAGACTGATATTGTCCTGTTTAGATTAAATTGTTCTGTTAGACTGATGTTGTCATGTTAGACTGATATTGTCCTGTTTAGATTAAATTGTCCTGTTAGACTGGTGTTGTCCTGTTAAACTGATATTGTCCTGTTAGACTGATACTGTCCTGTCAGTTCTGTGTGTGTTGAAATGAGCAGGCCTGCAGTGAGAAATTAAACTCGGGAGCTCCATAGAGAACTGGGAGGGGTCTGAGATGCACCTCTCGCGATGTGAACGCTGATCTCGCGGTGTGTGGTAGTCTCGCGGTATTCTGGAGAGTATAAGAGCCCCCTCCCTCAACAACTAGGCCTCTTTTTCTTTCTCCAGGCGGTGAAGGTGCAACAGTTCTCGGTCGGCCCGATACGGGTTCATCCGACACCCTCACCAGCTCAAACCCAGCTTTAATCCAGCTCAGCTTCATCCAGAGCCATGCCTCCCAAATTCGACCCCAACGAGATTAAAATCGGTACGTTTTAATCACGGAAGCGTTCGGATGAAGGTCCCAGCCTGGTGGCTCGGGCCCCGTTCCCGGCCAGGCCTCCGTGGGGGTGGGAGAGTTCGTCAGATTAAAGAAATTGATTAATTATTGATTCTAAATTCTCAGAGGAACTGTAAGGTTGACTAGAATCTCTGTTTTGGGTGAAGGGGGACAGAGTGGGCTAGCCGAGTGGCTGTTAACCTTCTAGCTAACTCGGATATTTAGCGTCATTTTAGGGTTTTTTTGGTCGTTCTAACGAATTGCAGTTTTCTGAACACACCTTTAAACCGGGGTGGCCCTGGTGCTGTTAACGGGTTATTCTGGGGGGTTTAACGGTAAAATATTAGAGGAGCCGCTCCACACGTGGTGAACACGTTTACTTCCATACAGATATCCACAGACTGGTCTCTCAATGTGGAGTTTTAATGAAAGATTTTTCTCCCCTGGAGACAAACATACATCTACATCATGTGTGTGTGAAGATAAACCTTTTATTAATGTAAATTTCCCACTTGTAAATTTACATTATTAGCAGAAAGTGGACAGAACAAAGGTAAGAGCAGCAAAACAATAGAATAAAAGCTATACTGTGTAAGAAGGTAAGAGCTGCATATTATAATAAAAACTACTGTGTATTTGTAAATATACATAATCCTGTTTTTCGTTCATATGTCCATATGTACATATGTGTTAAATAGGTTTACATATCCATATAGAAACACATACACATTTATACAAAGTGCATATATACATATGTATGTGTATTTTTATATATAGAGAGAGACAGGGAGAGAACCCTTTAGTCCTGCATGTGGGGGAAAAGGTACAAAGAACAGTAAAATGAATAAAAGCTATACTGTGTATGGATGAATGTGTATATTGTACCTACACATCTATACATTTGTTTTTGTGCAGGACTTTTTGTCACAGTTGTATGGATTTCTTTCTGTTGGTTATGTTCTTACTACTTCTCTGTGCCCTTGTTGCTGTAGCAGTGCACATTTCTCACCATTTTGGACTAATACAGGGTTCTCATATCTTAATCTATTTCCCAGCGACCAGCACTAGTTTCCGCTGCTCCAGAGTCCTTAACTTTGTTCCAACAGTCTGAGTAGTGATATGGATTTTAAAACTGAGGGCTGATCAGTATAATCTAGTAGGAACGTGTCACTTCTCATGGAAGTGGTTAACAGCATAATGAATAAAGCATTTCGAAACCATTCATAGGTATTGGTAGGATATGCCAGTATCCCATGCTGCCACAGATGGATTAGTGTTATATGAATGGGCAGTGGAGAGCAGGTTGAGGGAACCATGGAGAGATGCTCTGGAAAGGAGAGGAATGAAGGTCAGTAGGACTAAGTACATGTGAGTGAATGAGAGGGAGGACAGTGGAACAGTGAGGATGGAGGGAGTAGACCTGGAGAAGGTGGAGATCAAATACTTGGAGTCCAGAGTGTGAAAGAGGTCAAGGAGAGTGTGCAGGGTGGAGAAGGGAGTGCAGAGAGGGTGGAGGAGAGTGGCAGGAGTGATGGGGAAGGTGTAGAACAGATGTGTCAAACTGGTCCTGGAGGGCCGGTGTCAGCACAGTTTGATGGTTCTCCTTCTCAAACACATCCACTAAACCTGACACTTAACTGGCAATGTGAACCAGGTGTTTCTGAGCAGGGAAATCACCAGAACGTGCTGGACCACAGCCCTCCAGGACTGAAGTTCCACACCCCTGGTGTAGAAGATTGTAGTGAGACCAGCTGTGTTTCTAGTTTGATGGATTGAAGGTGAAGCAGGGCAGGAGGTGGCAGTGCTGAAAATTTGCACTGGGAGTGACAAGGATGGACAGAATCAGGAATGAGTTTATTAGAGGGATGGCTGCAGTAGGACCTTCTGGAGAAGTCAGAGGTGAGACTGCTGGTTTGGACATGTGTTGAGAGGAGGATGGAGCAGCAGTGAAGAGGGTGATATGAAGGTCTAGTAGGTGGTTTATGGATGTGGTGAGGGAGGAAGATCCAGAGGACAGAAGGAAATGGAGACAGTTGGTCCACTGTTGGGGCTCCTAATTGGGAGCAGCAAAGAGTGGATTATTGGGGGGGGGGCAGGTTTTTGTTGCCTGGGTTGGAATTTTCCGTTCCATGTTAAGCGAGTTTCCATCACTTCACACATCTGCGTTTTGGTCGTGGGATGAACGAGGCTTGGTGACGTTTGATTGGCAGCCTCCCGCCACTATGCAGGTCTGACTGAGTGACTCTGTATAATCCAGTGGAGGCTGAAATCAGATCCAGCTCTAGGAAGCAGGGCTGCCCAGTCTGATGGGTAACTCTGTGCCGAAAGGCCTGGAACAAACTCCAGGGGTGGAGTCTAGTTCTACATCAGCCAGTGTCCTGCAGTAACATCCCTGTTCCTGTTCTACTTTTCAGTGTACATGAGGTGCACAGGAGGAGAAGTCGGTGCCACTTCCTCTCTAGCCCCCAAAATCGGACCTCTGGGCCTGGTAGGTTCAGTTTATGATATCACGTAATACAGCTGTGTGTGGCAGAACTGCATTAGATATTCAACAGTCTAATGGGTCACTACCAAAATAATGAGCTCGGATGATGCTCTTCATTTTCAGGGATTTTTCATTCGTTGCAGACGGTCTTAGTCATTAGTACAAGATTGTAATGCAAGATTGTATCTAAAAGATCAGACTTATGACCGAAATGAAGGTCTAATGTTTGATCAGCAGCCACCCGCCACTATGCAAGTCTGACAGAGTGACTCTGTATAATCCAGTGGTGGCTAAAATCAGATCCAGCTCTAGGAAGCAGGGCTGCCCAGTCTGATGGGTAACTCTGTGCCGAAAGGCCTGGAACAAATCCGCCTCGCTGGTTCACATTTAGATGCGTGATTATCTAGAGGTGCAAAGACCAGGCCTTTGCACCCCTAGCTGAAAGTTTAGGGGGTTAATGTAGCTATTCACAATTGCAGTTTAGTCCATATAGACCTAGTGTCTGGGAGGGGTTACTGTAACTTACTGCTCTTTTTTTTATCTTTTATTTTTTAGTCCCCCAAGAAAGTGGGTGATGACATTGCCAAGGCAACCGGTGACTGGAAAGGCCTGAGGATCACGGTCAAGCTGACCATCCAGAACAGACAGGCGGCGGTAAGACTCCTCTCTGGCCAAGTCTGAGATTTGACTGCCTGTTTTTTTACAGAACAAAGCCTCCCTGTCACACAGCGATGCGTCGGCAGGTTTTGTTTCTATAATGTGAGAAGATGGGGTGGAACAGTGTGGTTACAGAGCAGGCTGTAGTTTCAGCCAGTTACAGAAGACTGTTTTGATCCAGTTATTGCTGTAAAAGTGCAAACAATGCATATATTTTTTTTTTTAAAACAGATCGAAGTGGTACCCTCTGCCTCTGCCCTCATCATCAAAGCACTGAAGGAACCTCCCCGTGACAGGAAGAAGGTCAAGAACAGTAAGTCGTATCTGGATCTCTGTCCTACGTACTCGATGGCAGCCTCCCGCCACTATGCTAGTCTGTACGAGTGACTCTGTATAATCCAGTGGAGGCGAAGATCAGATCCAGCTTTAGGAAACAGGGCTGCCCAGTCCGATGGGTAACTCTGTGCCGAAAAGCCTGGAACAAGCTGTCTCACTATTATAAACCTATTTGTGTGTATTGCTTTATTACATTTTTAATAAGTAAAAACTTTGCCCAAAAATATAGACTGCAGACGTAACACTTGCACCTTTCTGTCCACAGTTAAGCACACTGGCAGCGTTCCCTTTGATGAGATCGTCAACATTGCCCGCGTCATGAGGCCACGCTCCATCGCCAGAGAGCTCTCAGGTTTGTGGAGATTGGATGTGTAACTTAAAGGGATTCTCCAGCCTGTTAAAGACTCCTCTCCTGTTTGGAGCTGATAGAGAACAACACTTGAACCAAACTGACTGAAGTGTTGAGTCTGGGGACAGACTAGAGTACAGTGTTCCGGCGCAAAGTCATGGTTCAGAGTTCACACCCTCAGTCGTTCGTGACGGAACAGTTTCAGCTTGGAGCATCTCGAGTTTACAGTTTTGTTTATTTAAATTCAGGGTTTATACTATAAAGACATTTATAGGCTTTTTTTTTTAACCACACGAACTCATGGTTCTTCACAATTTGCGGGTGCTCTCGGAACAGAACCCCTGCAAATTTTGCGGGTCGAATGTCCAGCCTTCCGTGCCCAGCCTCCCCCCGCTGTTCTGAGACAATGTATGAAACCCGGCTCTAAGAAGCAGAACTGCCCGGCCTTTTACTGCCCTACTGTGTTACTTGCAGTTTAAATTTTCTCAGGATGAAGGTTCAGTGAGACTTAATTCTCCGTTTGTAACCTTTCCTCAGGAACCATTAAGGAGATCCTGGGTACCGCTCAGTCTGTGGGCTGCACCATTGATGGGCATCTGCCCCATGATGTCATCGACGACATCAACAGCGGCAAACTGGAGTGTCCCTCTGTAAGTTTAGGACTTGTGTGACTGAGTTGTGCTTTTCTTAAACTCTGTTTCAGAACTAAACTTCTCTTTTCTTTCTGTTGCAGGAATAAAAGGCTGATGGTGAAGATGAAAATGAAAATTAAAAAAAAAAATTTAAAATCTGATGGTGGTCGTTCTTAATAAATTAGCTGGTATTTTGCTTTTCAATGGGTATTATGTATTTGAAGATACTTAAATGATCTCAGAAGGTTTTTCCACCCTGAGTGTGGCAGCCAGGTACTTTGGTATTTTTAGTATTAGACTAATTACAAGACTAGATGGCATGTGTTCTTGCTTAGTACTGGAACTTAAGTATGATGCAACTTGGTGTAATTGCAGCTTTTTATAAAAAATCTGTACAATTAAAAAGCTAATCAAGTGAACTTGTTTTAGCCAAGTTGCCTGTGAAACAGCTGCAGTTTCTAGAGAACTAGTCTGTTGAGATGAGATCACTGTAAAGGAGTGGACCTGTAAATCATTTGAGGAACAATCATTTAGAGTAAAATAAGTTTACAGCATGCAGATCTATTCACTTCATGAAGCACAACCTTTTCCAAAAAAAAAAAAACCCTTTAATGTGAAAAGCAGCATATTTAGCTGACTCAGTTCTACAAAAAGTACAAATTTTTCCATGTACAAAAACATTTATCAAGGCTGAAAATCAGATGCTTACCTGACATTTACACCACCCACCCACTCCTACCTACTTTTGATCAATTTTACAGAAGGGAAAAACTATCAAAACAGCCCTGCCTTGGTTACAATAATGTGCATTTTCAACATTCCCTGAATCTTTAGATGTTCTGTCCCAGGAGGTACTGCCAGATTTTCAATCTTGTTCATTTTTTTTCCAGTGAAAACATGAAGCACCACTTTGTCAAAGGAGTGGTTTAACCAAAACATGACACTCCAGGTACCACACAGTGAATATAGAAAACATAGTGTAAAGACACAAAAACAGCTTGAATCCCTGCAACATAGATTCTACTCATTAGAAACTGTTAAAGAAGTTCTAGAGGGGATCAAAATCAACACATTAGATCAGGGCCATGTTACAGAACTGTTGCTATAGTTCAAGTCATTGTTTTCATTGAGAGTCATATGATATTCTATTTTCCATAAAGACTGAGTGCTGGCCACTTGTTTCTTCCTCCTCGGTTCCCTCCTGAAAGCGGACAGTGATCAGGTTCCTTAAAAACCAGGCTGGATGAAAACGTAACTGTTCCACCTCAGTTTTCCACATCCTCCTCCTCGACTTCATTCTCTCCATCTTCCTCCTCCATGTGCTCGTCCTCGTCCTCCTCTTCCTCTCGGCTCTTGTCGTTCTCCTCAGTGCTGTTCTTCTTCTCCTTATCCTTCCTCTTCTGTTCGGATGCCTCTTTTTTACCCTTCTGTCCTTTCTTATAAGCTGTTAAGTGAAGAAGCAGTTATGACATTAGGACTCAGAAAATCTGTAACCGTCATTAAGTAAAATGCCAATAGAACTGGAACTGCAGACATAATGGTAAGGTGTTGGAGCCTGGTGGTTAAAACACTTGTCTGTGAATCTGATGACCACAAGGTTGCAGGTTCAAACACCCCCCCCACACTGACATGATAGAGTACTAATGTGTTTGATGCACAGAGTGGATTCTCCTGGGCTTCGAATAGCACAGCAACCAAAAACACCCATCAAGCCTGCGGTCGCACTTGGACCACTGACGAAGGACAAAGGGACAAAGTGCGCAGAATCATTATTATTTACTGCAAGGTGGACCAACTACATTCACTCTGTAGTGCACAGCTACTGATCACAGCCCACCTGCTGGAGAGGGACCACTGTAGGACCACCCCTAACCAGATCAGATTAGGATGATGGATCATTCTCAACACAGCAGTGAAACTGATATGATAGTGTGTGTGTTGTACTGTTGTGTTCAGCAGTGTCTCCTCAATGTCACCACTGGGTTGAGTAGCCAACCAACCAAAAACATCAGGGCAACAGTGGCCCTGTGGTCAGAAACTCACCACTAAAAAATAGCAACAGTAAGACTTTTTGTCTTATAGTTCAAAGTACAATAACTGCCAAGGGTGGGTCAAAAAACAATTTACTAATAATCAAGGCAGATACATACATATTTTATATATATACACAGAAAATCTGAAAAATCAGAAATCCCACACACCTTCTAGGGCCTCCCGCAGGCTCGGGAGGAAGCGCTCAAATTCCATCTCCTCCATGGCTGCCATCACATCACCGGCATTCAGCGTCTTCCTTTTGGCTTTCATGGCAAAACTGTTGGCACTGGTGATGAAGAACAATAACACGTCACACATGTTTAAGTGTAAAGTGACCACCTGTGAACACCACAACATGAAAAATTATTTATCTGCATTTAACCAATTCAACTCATTCACCCAAGCGAAGCAGCACGCAGTCAGGAAAACAGTACCTGGGGCGCAGTGTGAGGGAACGGTACCTTGCTCAAGGGAACCTCAGTGGTGCCACTAACAGTCCTGAGATTTGAACCCAAGACCTTCTTATTGCAGGGGGCAACTCCCTAACCACTAGGCCACCAGCTGCCCTAATACGGCATTTACTGATATGTTACATTGCTCCCTTGTAAGGATTAAGCAGTCAGAGAATGAATGAATGTTACATTGAATGCTGCCCTGTGCAAAGAAGCAATGTAACAACTGTAACAATGTATAACTCCAGCTCTGTGAACTTCATACCATGATGTTGCATAGAGAACAAACACACTGGCAGCTTGAGAGATCGCCCTTCTCGCCTCTTTGGACACATTTACACCTTCTGGCAGCTGGAAGAAGAAAAGGAGATGAAAGTAAGATTAACAGAGTCCATGTAAAAGTGAATTTTACATTTGTTTCATCAAGTCAGGAGATCTGAGAGTAGAACAGTGGTGCCCAACAGGTGGCGGGATTCTGGGGCCTAGTGCCACCGACATGAGGGGGTAAACCAGGGAGCAGCGTTTAGACCTGAAATCCCAACACGAAGACCTAAAGTCACAGACAGAATGGTGGTTGTACCCACAGCCTCCTTGATGATCCTGGTGATGACCGCGTTGGGCAGGTTCAGGTCCTCCGGTCTCTCAGCCATGACCCTTCTCACCCACAGCTACCGGCTAGCTCCACTAAAGAGGGGCTTTCTTTAACGTAACTCGCTCGGTTCTGCAAAACAGAACCCGAACCAGCAGCGGAGGAACCCCGGAGCGGTTCCGAGCGCCGAATGGAGAAAAATGTCCCGTTTAACGAGACGAAAACTAACGAAACCAGTCCGCCAAACCAGTTAGCCGAGTTAGCGCACTAGCCGAGCGCGTTAGTAGATGCGGGACAGAAACGAGATTAAACCCGAATAAACACCTACAGCCTTGGGACTGTGACCCAGAACAGTCTAGAACACTATAGAACAGTCTAGAACCCTACACCATTAGAACGATGGCTCGGTTTGTAGAATATTTAGAGTAGCTCTGCCCGGACTGCAGGGAGAGAATCCCGCTACAACATCAAACCCGAGAGAACTCCTCCTCCTTCACCCTCTCAGCTCCACCCTTCACCCATTTACTCATTCACCCTCTTACTCTTCACCCTCTCAGCTCCACCCTTCACCCATTTACCCATTCACCCTCTTACCCTTCACTCTCTCAGCTCCACCCATTCACCCTCTTACCCTTCACCCTCTCAGCTCCACCCATTCACCCTCTTACCTTTCACCCTCTCAGCTCCACCCATTCACCCTCTTACCCTTCACTCTCTCAGCTCCTCCTTCACCTACACCCTCACCTCCTCAGCTTCACCCTCTGAGCTCCCCTCTTCACTGTCTCTCCTCCTCCTTCACCTCCACCCTCACCTCCTCAGCTTCACTCTCAAAGCTCCACCCTTCACCCTCTCAGCTCCACATCCAACTCTTTCCTTCACCCTCTCAGCTCCACATCCACCTCCACCCTCGCCCTCTCTCCTCCTCCCTTCACCCTCTCAGCTCCACCTCCAACCTTCATCCTTCATCTTTCACCCTCGGCCTTCCACCTTTCACTCTTCACCCTCTCAGCTCCACCCTTCACTCTTCACCCTCTCATCTCCATCCTTCACCCTCTCAGCTCCACCCTTCACCCTTCACCCTTCACTCTCTTAGCTCCATCTCCACCCTTCACCCTTCACCCTCTCAGCTCCACCCTTCACCCTTCACCCTCTCAGCTCCACCCTTCACACTCTCAGCTCTACCCCGACCCTTCACTCTTCACACTCTCAGCTCCACCCCTCACACTCTCAGCTCCACCCTTCACCCTCTCAGCTCTACCCCCACCCCTCACACTCTCAGCTCCACCCTTCACCCTCTCAGCTCTACCCCCACCCTTAACCTTCTTAGCTCCACCTTCCTCTCCTCACTCTTCACCCTCTGACCTCCTCCTCCTCCCTTCACCATTCACCCTCCACCCTCAACCTCTCTCCTCCTCCTTCAGGTCCACCCTTGCCCTCTCTCCTCCACCCTCTCACCCCCCCTCCTCTTCAGAGCCGGGGAGCGCTGCATTAATCTCAAACTCAGATCGTGTGAAGCCGCCTGTGTTGAAATGGGCAAAGGCCCAGAAAGTCATTTCTAAAATGTGTTTTCTGTGATGGAAGCCGCCTCTTAATGTTTTTTCGCGGTCACTGTGGTTATTTTTGTTCTGGCAGGGCCTGCTGCGTGTACACGGCAGTCACGTCGCGTTTGAACAGTCTATGATGAACGCAAGGTCAGCGCTGAATTCCACTTCAACAATTTAATGCTCGCATGGCTAAATGGCCTTTTAAGATCAGGCTTTCCAGCTCTGTTGCCCAGAAGAACGTGTGTCCCAGCGTGAGAACCAGCGTAGCAGCTCCTAGGGCAACTGGTGGCCTAGTGGTTAGGGCATTTACCATGGGATCAGGAAGTCATGGGTTCGATTCCCAAGACTGCTAAGTACCACTGAGCCTGCTGCTTAACTTGGTGAATGTGTTAAATGCAGAGGTTGAATTTTGTGCTGTTCATGCTGTGGTGTGTTCACGTATGACAGAATGATCAGTTACACTGGTTAGCATTCATGGAGGGGAAGGATAGGCTGCACAAGCCACAAGGAAATAAAATGCCCTGTTGCTATGGAACCTATTCTACAAAAAACAAGTGGCCTGTAGTGATGACCATCACTAAGCATGGTCTATTTTGTTCTTCTAGTTGTCCTTGTTCAGGAAATGTCTTTTTTATTTGCATGTACAAGGAATTATTCTATGGTGGAAGTGGGACAGGGACAATGCAGATTACAAACAGGATCCGAACTATTTGAATAAAATGACCCTACCAGGGGTATCAGCTTCAGATACTGAGTTCAAGTGTGATGGTCACTCTCACTGCTAACATGTTTAAAATACAGTCCATACACGGCAATACGAGTGATGGTCTGGTCCATTTGGTGTATGGTGTATATTACGCTGTGTTTTACTTGTATGGTTAGGGAGTGGCCCCTGCAATCAGAAGGTTGTGGGTTTGAATCCCAAGGCTACCAGTGGCACCACTGAGGTACCCTTGAGGTTCAGTCCCCACACACTCCTCACCAGGTGCCCCCTGTTGGTGGCAGCCCTCTGTTTAATGGGTTAAATGGGTTAAAGGGGTTAAATACAGAGAAAGAATTCCCCACTGTTCACAGTGTTTATGTGTGACTATAAGCCACTTCTCTTGCCCCCTTAGAGAGAGGGATCACAGCAAATCAACTTTAACATTATTCTGACTGCTAACTTTCAATCTGTTATGAAGCATCTCTGTCCTGTTGGGAGTTCCAGGATACGTGTGCTCCCTCGAGGGCTCTGAATGGTTTGATGAGTGTGATGTAAAGACCACAGTCACCATCTCACCCAGCGGACTACAGCACTCTCCACCACGGTCAGGAAAACACCAGCAGAGGGAACATCTTTCAGAAGAATATTATTATCACTCCAGTACTTTTCCAGAAACTTTTGTCAAGGCAAAATGAAGCTGCTTACAGTGGCCCAACACTTTGTAAGACACTGTTGTGGAAAATCAGCAAACCGACAAAGATTCTTCGCTCAAACAAAGACTTTACTTTCTCCGGCAGGGAGTGACGGTTCATTCTGGGGCCGTCCCAGTCTGAAGTTTCTCTCTGAAGCACCTATACCTCCCAAACATCATTCACATTATCTTACTGGGTCGGGTTCATGGGGCCCCCCTTGCGTCAGAAACTTCTATAAACCCTCTTATCATTACTTTAGCTCCTCAGCAAGGCGCCACTTGTCACCCATGTTATGATTTTCTTATGGCTGCCCCATGGAGACGACCCTGAACATGTACTTTCGTCTGGAACAAAAGATCTTAGAACATTTAGCTCATGGTGGTTTGCGGAAAAATAACAACCTCAGAAAATCACGTCCTTTTGCCCTAACGGCCCAGACCTGGTTATACAACCCTAATCATTTAGTCAGTGGAATCACATTAATATGGTACTTAAAGAAAGAATCATTTAAATGAAAGAATCATCAAGTGAATACTGATTTTCCCTCTCTCTCTCTCTTTCTCTCTCTCCCTCTCTCTCTCTGTATCTCTCTCTGTCTCTCTCTGTCTCTCTCTGTCTCACACTCTGTCTCTCTCTGTCTCTCTCTCTATGTCTCTGTCTCTCTCTCTGTCTCTCTCTCTCTGTCTCTCTCTATCTCTGTCTCTCTGTCTCTCTCTCACTCTGTCTCTCTGTCTCTGTCTCTCTCTCTCTCTGTCTCTCTCTATCCCTCTCTCTCCCTCTCCATCTGTTTCTCTCTATCTCTCTGTCTCTCTCTCTCTCTCTGTCTCTCTCTCTCTCTCTCTGTCTCTCTTTCTCTCTCTCTCTCTCTCT
>JBBIGA010000083.1:11444799-11472374 GCA_037576975.1 Alestes dentex
GTGAGTGAGTGAGTGAGTGAGTGAGTGAGTGAGTGAGTGAGTGAGTGAGTGAGTGAGTGAGTGAGTGAGTGAGTGAGCGAGCGAGCGAATAGTGATGCATATTTCATACAGACACACACTACGAAAGCAGCAACCACAATTCATTTCCATGGCTGTATATACTTCATTACTACCATAACTGATAGTGTAACATGCACAGCTTTATTGTTCTTCCAGTGTTGTACTCATTTTGTGAGCTTAAGTAATCATTAAGTGACTGAAGTGAGCATTGTTGTTCGTCAGGATGTTGGATGACTTTGAAGAAGGCTTCAGCGTGGCTCAGGCGATCTCCTATGTAGACCATCCTCAGCTTCTCACCTACATGGCATTAGAGGAACGACTGGCACAGGCCATGGAGGTGAGGGCGCTACACACAAACATTAAGACATAAAAGATACTTTTACCATATAGAGGAAATATTTTTTTGTATATATTGCTCAAAACTATCATTTTAATATCTAAATTCCTCTATACAATTAACCTCAAGTTGAAATTCACATTCACACTTAGACAGGAAGAAATGAACCTTGTATTCAGATCTTTTAGATTGAAATGTCGTGTTGCAAGATATTGTGCTTTTCAGGTGTCCCCTGCAGGCTGAATGTTAAAATAGTAAAACGCCACATGAAATTCTTCAGCGCTGAGGAAATTAAATCATAAACACAAAGGTACAGGTGGAGAAATGGGTGTTAAACAGATTAATCTTTAGATGATGTCTGACCACTGCACAGTTTCAAATCAAACGTGGCAGTTTTGAATTGGAATTACTTCTGCATCAGTAAAATTGAAAAATTCTCAGATGCACCAAAGTGGAAGAGTCTGAAAAAGCATTAGAACATTACAGTTTGTGACGCTGCCAGAGCAAGAACTATACTGTGACCCTCAGAAAGACAACCTGAGGCCAGGTCCCTGATAGTCAGTGGGGTTGAGGTCAGGGGTTTGGGTAAGTGATTGCTTTATGGAAATTTTTGTGCACAGGGGCATAATTTTACTGCATCATGTTACTGTTAGAAGACCAAAGCTGTGGTCCAAAATGACGTTTTATGGGTTAGAATGAAGATTTCCCCTCACTCAGCTCAAAGCATGAAAAACAGCCCCAGACAAAAATTCTGTATTTAATCAAACTATTTGATGGTTAACCGAGATTATTAAGCATGATTAACTCCAGAGGACAATGTAGGACGTGTGCTTGCGTTTTCTTCTGTCCTTCTAGAGGCAGGAACTCAGAAGTGGACAGTGAAACTATAAACAGTAAAATATTTTAATATTTTCAGTGGCGTTGACAGCCCCAGTGGAAGGTTCAGACAGCTGCTTTGTACATCATTTATTTTTTCCTTGTTTTCATACGCAGACAGAGATGAGAGGTTTAGGATAATGTGATCTTTAAACACTCTCTTGGTGATTTCAGGCACTGTGTTTTGTTACAGGCCGCGCTGGCACATCTGGAGTCTCTGGCTATCGACGTGGATCAGGCCCATCCTCCCGCCTCGGAGCAGATCATCGACTCCTTACCTCACATCGTGGTGCTGGACGACCACAGGGGTAGGAGTTGCACATCAGGGGAAAGAAATGAACAGAAACTGCACACGAAACCAGGCTTTTTCCCAAAGTTACAGTGTGGAACAGGGAACAAATTAAACAGGAACCACCCACAGCTTCATTTGGTGAATGGGTTAAACGGGTTAAACGGGTTAAATGGATTAAATGGGTTAAATGGATTAAATGGGTTAAATGGATTAAATGCAGAGGAAGAATTTCGTGCTGTTCACTCTGTACTGTAGCTTGTTCACGAATGACAGAATTTTCATTTCCCTAAATCTTGTTGGTCACTACTTCTGCTAAAGGTCACTTAAGGCATTTGACTTTATTATTATTTGATCTGATGAACGGGGTCTGCAGAAAGTTCTAGAAGATTCAGAGCTGAGGACAGTTGAGCTGTTTTGGCTCCTTAGCAGGACTAAAAGTGCCGTTTTGGTAGAATGTGCTGCTTTGAATCCAGACTGATAGAGAGGAAGATGTTCTAGAAAATGTAAAGCCTTAATGATTGAAGTGAGTTCCTAGGTTTGCTGGCATTGTGTGTTTACAGTGGAGATTTGGATGAATACTTCTGAAAAGAATCTTTGAAGAAGGAGTGATTCATTTATAATAGCATGCAGGCACTTCATGCACGGTCTGGTTGGTTAAAATGCAAAAGTGCAGCACGGTACAGTAACACTGTCCTCATGCGTTCTCCCTCTCCGGCGCAGGCCAGGAGCAGAGCTGTGCCATCTGCTGCTGCGAGTACGTGAACGAGGAGATCGCAACTCAGCTGCCGTGTCGCCACATGTTCCACAAACTCTGCGTCACTCTCTGGCTGAGGAAGGTATGTGGTGTTCTGTTGCATCAAACCATCTCATCAGATTGTAGGTCCCCGGTTTAGTTATTCACAGTATTTACTGTAAATATTAACTCATTTAATTACATTTAGCAAAACAATAAGACTAAATTTACTAAAAGACTATGAAATACTAAATTACTGAGTCTATTTACAATATGATTATGCAATATGGATTTATTAATATTAATATATATCACTATTTCTAAATATATGTGTATATGTAAATAAATGAACAATATAACATGATAAAATATCTAGATTTTATGTACAGAAAATACAAAGAAATACAGGATGTATAACACAAACTATATAAAGTGTACATTTTACAGTTTAGTAAGATCTTTGCATTTCATGAGAAGCTTTGTTTAATTTGAATTTTATTGGATGTAAGATGCAACAAAGTAATACTTGCAGGTAGAAAATGGAAGGTTCTGACTGTATGTGTGTTTGTGTTGTGCTGTTTTGACTTTGTGTCCCACATCCAGGGTTAAATGCTTTGGATTAGTAGCGGTTGAACAGATTCTCTGGATCCTGTGTGATTTATGTTGGTATATTGTTGCATTTCTCTCTTCCTCAGTCTGGCACTTGTCCCGTGTGTCGCCATGTCCTGACCTCCTCTCTGGGCGAGCCCACGCCGTTCCTCTCCACGCAGGAGAACCCGTCCTCCAGCCCCAGCGCCGGACAGACCCGGTGAGGCGCTCGGACAGTCACACCTGTGTCCGCAGGTTTTACAGCGTATGCGGGGCTGTTCAGTCTCAATTAGCATTTTCATGTATGTGGTCACGAAGAGGCGGTGCAAACTCGTTTTCTACGAAAATATGAATATGAATATATATATCAATGTTACATATTAAGTTACAACGTATTAAGGATCTAACAGTAGTCAAAAAATGTTTTGGGGAAAAACAAGCTTAAACTGTCATTAACCAAATTTCACCTTCAGCAAAGTTGGAATTCAGTGTTGAAATAAAAGCTCAGTGTAAATAAACTTGATTCTGAATTCAAAGTGAATGTTTACTGTTTATTCTGTAGTGATGCAGGATTAAATTACCAAACGTCGTGGTCATTTTTCCAAAGAGTGAATGGTTTACTAATAAGCACTGGAAGTGGCCGATGTAGTATTTGCAGATTTAGTTGTTACAGGTTCAGTATTGCAGGTAATAGTTTATGGCCCTATTTGACTCATTTACGCATCAGTGGTGGACATTTTCCGCATACAAAAGACTGTAGGTTTGATTCATACCACCAAATATATACAAACACAAAAGTAACAGCTATAATAGTTAGAATGCTTAAAAGTTACCATGTCTGATTTAGCTGTAGTGGCTATTTATTGATCAGTGAATCTTTTTAACTTTAACTTTTACCTAGAAGTCCTAAATATCTTTATACTCAGTTATTTGTAAATGTCAGGGTTCCCACAGGTCCATGAAATCCTTGAAAGTTTGTGAATCTGAACAAATAAGTTCAAGGCCCTGGAAAGTTTGAAGGCATAAAAAGACACTGTCCTTGAAAGTCATTGAATATTTTTGGGGAATTTAAATTTCATGGATGATGAATGCTGTCAACGGGTTATTTTGCCACCACAAGTTTATTTAAAATTATGCCTATGCCGACTTCACCCGTTTTTGGCCCGCTACTCCTCCCAGGGCTTTCGAAATAGAGACACTGTTCCAACTCTGACACGTCGGGACCGATCTGGAATAGCGTGCTCGTTCATAGCTTTTTGCTACGTCTTGTCGTTCGTTTGTTATTCCTGTTTTTCCGGCGAAAAAATTCCCTTAGGGAATGAATAGGGCTCAAATTTCACATAGTCCTGCTCGGACACGCTTTGTCCGAAACCCACCAAACTTCATGTGATACCTCAGGCCAACTTCCCCGACACACAAACGCGGTTGGTGATGACCTGCACTCGTCTTTTGCTCAATCCCTTTGTTCCCCTTACACTTCCATTCAGTTTTAACCCCTTTGAAATGAATGCAGTTTCAGAAGAAGAAAGTTTCAGGTCGCTCCATACAGCAACCTAACCTTATGAAACTTCATATGAGACCTCAGGCCACGCCCCCACACACCCCTGTTTAAACTGAACAATATGGACAAAAGTAATGGGACACAGGTGTCATGCAAAACTATATGGACAAAAGTATTGGGACACACCTGTTTAAACTGAACAATGTGGCCAGAGATACTGGGACAGAGCTGTTTCTGTGTGGTTGCTAAGTCATAAAAGGCAGTTGCTATGGAGTTTCTAGTGTGTTTCTTGGCGGCAGGCCCATTTCAAAATTTCTTCAGGCCACAGCTACGAGACTCGTTAGTCAGCCTCATCAAGAAGTAAAATTCAACTAAAATTCCATAAAACAGTATTATTGACATTAATGTAGGCTATACATTCAGTCCACTTTCTTGCACTGATTTTGACCCAACAACTTCTATGCCATTCACAGTCTTTTATTCCATTTGCATCTAAAATTGTTTATTGATAACATATTCAGCGGTAGCAGTAGGTAAATATCGCCGTGTGTGGTCCTTGAATTTGAGGATACTGGTCCTGGAAAGTCCTTGAATTTGATGTTAACCAAGGTGTGGGGAGCTTGAAAGGTGTTGTATAGTTGTTTTAAAGTGCAAAACAAACTCATTTGTTATTGAAACTGGCATCACACACATCAGTGAAGACATTCATGTTGATTAATCTTTATATTAAGGAATCGTGAAAGTTGTAGTCATGATGTTTCACATCGACAACATTTCTGTGAATCACTGGAATGTTTCCAGCTGAATATGTAGTTTTTGCACGTCTATTTTTTGAAGCGTGCGACTCCTGAGTCCCAAAGTTTAGTGACCTTCTGTCATACGGGAACAGTATGAAATGATTTCGCTGCAGTTAACACATTTATCCAACAGTGTGTGTGGGGGGGTGCAGAGTGGGGGGGCAGTATCTTGCTCAGCACCACAACTTTGTGCTATTTATTTAAAAATTTCATTTTGTTTTAAAAGCACATTTTAGAAACATCCAATGCATTAATTATGCATGTTTTGTAACAGACAATATTTACATTTTCAGAAAAGAGCAACACACTTGAAACTTGAAATGCTTCATGAACAGTACTTTCATATGAACTTCATGAAACATTTACCCAAATCTGATATTTAAAGAGGATTTTATTGCAAGTACAATATAAACATGTTGTGGGTATTATACTGGTGTGTATCACAAGAGTAAACAAATCGGCTGCTGGTGAGTCTGTAGAAACGTGATATAAAAATGGGATTAAATGAAACCAACCAACAACCATTTACCAATTTTGTGTCTGATTTCATGGGGTTTGTTCATTCAACATATGAGTCCAGTGTATCTTCTTTTAATCTAACCATGGAATTAATTTTCTGGGGAAAGAGTACTAACTGAAACGCTCCTGTTGTGTATCTGTGGGGGGAGACACTGTCCAACACAGCCATGAGTGCAACAAAACAGACAGACCAGCCTCTTAAATTAAACGTGATTTCAGTCTTACATAATGCACCGTTTCCAAACTTGGTCATGGGGTTCCCCGTAATCCGCAGGATTCAGAACTATTGGCTCGTTAACGCTTCCTGACAAAAGTGTGTTAGAGTGAAAACCCAAACGGTGTAAAGCAGGACAGGGCGGGACACCCCGGACGGGAAGCCCCAGGCAGGACGCCCCATGTGGGAAGCCCCAGGCAGGACGCCCCATGTGGGATGCCCCGTACGGGACTCCCCAGGCGGGACGCCCCGGTAGTGTGAAAGTGACATTAGCGAAACTCAAATGGGAGGAAATAAACATTCACTGAGTTCACATCGAGTTTACATTACAAAAGGCTTGGGATCGATTCACAAACCCCATCAGCGTTACTGTGCATTTCTTTTGAACCTCACTTTGACACCTTGTTATTGGCAATTTTAGGAGTAGAATGTTACAAGGTGATGCTGAGTCAAACAAACAAAACAAAACAACAAAAAAAAACCTATATTGTGTAACAAATACTGGCAAACAAATACACCAACAGTAGGAGTTATGGCAAATAGTATTAAAAAATAATAAAGATAAAAATACAAAGAATATTACAATATTTCAAATAAATAAAATGACACAGATACTTGCTTTAAACATAAGAAAAAAAGTAGGAGAGCTCACTCAGCAGTAGTTTTAATGATGCAAGCTCAGCTTAAACAGAAACCACCACCGACCTCCGTCCCACCAGGAGGCGCCGGTCAGGAGATGTGATGGAAGAACCTGAAGCTCCAGTAGCTTTGTGTGTTTATTAGAACTACCGACAGTCCGTCAGTCAGTCACCGTGCGGTC
This sequence comes from Alestes dentex, assembly GCA_037576975.1. Lineage (NCBI taxonomy): Eukaryota > Metazoa > Chordata > Actinopteri > Characiformes > Alestidae > Alestes > Alestes dentex. The sequence continues at coordinate 11,451,537 of JBBIGA010000083.1, forward strand.
GACCCTCACCACGACTCGCTGCACCGCGATGGGAGAGGAACGAGACACCGTCGGACACTAAAGATAAAAGAGGATTCTGTGGGTTCGTCTTTACGTATTACGAAGGTCAGAAGGTCAGAACGTCCTACAGGTTCTGTTCTTGTTTACCGGGTCGGATCTGTGTGACAGGAAACACACCGACGTCTAGATGCAGAGAAGAGTGGAGAGACCTTTACATTCTAAGTTGATTAGTATCCGAAAAGAACAAACACCTACAAAGTTATTACAGTTTAGAATCTACAAAAGTATTTACAAAATACAAATGGAATGCTTTGAGTAAACCGTGTATAAAAGTTTGTCATTCCGTTAATCCTTGGACGAACAGAAATGACGAGTTGTGATCTGACGGAACTCGGACAGGCAGCACAGACGAGCGTCAGACCTGAATAAACACTATAAAACGCTCCTTTATCACGTCCCACGCATCAACGTTACCGATTTCCTGGCAGTCATGTAGCGCTGCTCAGGATGTTCAGTAAATAAGGTTTCTGTCGTGAAAAAAAAATAATGCACTTAAACCTGAAGCGGATTCTGAGAACTGAGATCGGCTTTGGTAGTTGATTCACTCGAAAGACTCTGAACACACCCAACAGGAAACATCTGTCCTGGCACAGCTGCAGTCCACGCACCATGAATTTCCCCAAAATTATGGTTCAAATTGATCATATTTAACTTCTTTCTTCGTAAGGCCACAAACACATTTTAACAATAGAAACTTTCACAGACCTGATCTTATATCCTCTTAAAGGACCATTTCCTACATTTCTCTTCCATTTTATGTTTTTTATTCACCCGTTGAGGTCTAATTATGTATGGAGTTTTATTCACCTAAACCATTTTTAACCATTTTAATGGTTTATCCCTCAGAATTAAACTGGCCGTTTTGTGACTAACATCTAAATGATCTCCGTTCCAATTGGCTGCCTGCTATTGCACCTCATCCAAAAAGCAATAAAACCTGAAATCCTCTGTGTGACAGTCCTCACAGCACGACCTTCTGCAGAACGGGGGATTTCTGTAAAAATGTTGGTTTTCATGAACTGCAGATCGACTGGGGAGTGAATGACACGTTTTGAAAGTTTGTGTTTATGCACTATACTATTAAACAGGGAAAACGTGGTTATGGCCCTTTATAAGTCGAATTCCTTGGAAAGGAAGTAATGCAGCTTCTCTGAAAGGATCATTAATACTCAGCCTGACTCCGCTGGAACTGAGACGACTTTAAAAGGCTCGAACTATGAGGATTATTTGGTTTCTCATCATCGTCATGATAAAGGCAATTTACTGAGTCCGTGAGTAAACAAATCGAACCAATCCAGCGTTCGGGCAGCACAGGAATCAAAGACACAGCGAGAGAATGGAAACACTCCACATGAAGATCTCCTTCATATCTCCTCCATGGCAGCTCACACAGGGCTCGTCTGATCACTCAGATTTCCATTCAATTCTTCAAGAAAAACCTTTAATTAAAGCCATTCACTCATACAATAAATGAAGCCCCATTAGATTTCTAAACTGTGCATGAGATGTTGAGCTGTTTACAGTATGATGAACTGAGCTGAAATATTAAGCTGTATAAACACAACACTAAGAATAATATTCTACTTTACAGTATCTTGTGTGGTGCTGGTAAACCCCACAACTAGTTCATTTACTGGATGATGTACTTAACTGTTATCTATAATCTTTCATTTTTGCAAAGTAATCTTTCAGTTTCAGTTTTTTAAATGTACGTTTCTTCAGTGTTCCAGTATTCTCAGGTCTGACTGGTTACCTTCACATTTGGCCTTGGATAAGAAATTACATCTGTTTAACATGTAAATTACAGATTCGTCAGAACTACTTGATGGTTTCATGCTTTCTCAAACATATGTTTGTCAAAGCAGCTCAGTAAAACCAAACAGTAAAACTGTAAATAAAAAAAAACCCACAGGATTTCTAAATATATATTATCTACAACACAGAACATCTGAACTCTTCTTCTATTGATGTTCTGATCTGTTGAGGGACTTATTATGCAGAGATTCCCCAGTAGAATCGCCCAGAATACGTGATTTTACTGCTCCCAGCAACGAATCGCCTCATTAATGCCTTAATGAGTGTGTTAATGAACGAAAATCACTCAAATATGCAGGGCAGTGCGTCTTCGGGACCAGGCATGAGAAACACAGTTCCAAGGGTAATTTTTGGAAATCCAGTAATACGGCATAACACCTCAATTTTGCAAAAATCATTGTTGAAGGATGATAACATATCGTAAAAACATCCTCCAATTTACTTCACAATACTGGGTTCACAAATTAATATTATCTCAGTATTATGGACAAAATTTAAATGAAGAAAAAGACCATGATTTTGTTGTTGCAAAACGTACAAAGCAGTGGAAGGAATAATTAATCAAATCTTATTCTCATGCTGTTACATCTCTACCGATTAATTAACTTGTCAGAGAACTTATTGGTTTGAAATATTATTCTTGGGGTTACATTTACACCCAGTTAATATTTCAGGTAGATTAAGATATTCAGAGAACAATTTACCTCAATAGTTATGATGCAATTTAGGACCTGATGGGGCAAATCTGAAATTAACATCTTAAATTTTGCAAGAGTTAAACGTGAGTCAAACGTGAGCACAGAGGCCATCGGTGAGCTGCCATGGCACCGACTCAACACCCGTCTGAAATGACCTGCAGTTCGACTGAATACAGTATTGAGAAAGATGTGCAGTATTTGGTAGAAACAGGAGCCGGAACCTTCTGCACTGGCGATGAATGAAAAACGATTGCATAGGCAGTTCATACAATCACTGTGTGACAAGACGCACTCTGTCTTACAATCATATGTAGTGAAGATGAGGGAAAGCGCTCTTGATATATTTAGTCTGAGGGCAGGAGGAGGAATTACCTGGATGAGATAAGGGTTTGGCCTCTAGGCCATGTTCTAACCTGGAGCTATTTCTTCTTGCATAAAGACAGTTCCCTATGAATGTCTGAAAATTTGGGTCGGTTTTCAGGCTTGTAGTCCCAGCATCTCTGCATGATCTTGTAGACCTCATCTGGACATTTCTGCGGGCAGGACATTCTGTAACCTGCATTCATGGAAAACATCCATCATTACAGATTACATGGATGACCAGTTTGTCTAAAATATACACATATATACACACACAGCTCTGGAAAAACATAAGTTCCCACTGCAAACATTCAGGTTCTCAGGTTTTATCTTTTATAGCTGCAAGTATTGAACTGAACAGCTTTGCTTTAGTTTTTAAGAACTGCTGACAATATTTCTTTAACTTTCCAAATAAAAATATTGTTCTTTAAAGCATCATTTTAAAGAAAATGACAAAACATTACAATACAAGAAATGATGCAGCGTTTACAGAACTTGAATAATTCAAAGAAAACAAATCTCTAGTTCACTCAAACAAAATGGCAATAATTACCTTTGACGAACTACTAATAGTGTTTTACCATCCAACTGGTCTCATTGCGAGACGAGAGTGTTGATTACAGCAGTGTTTTTGTACTTTTCCTCATTAAATAAGATGTGATTCAGGTGATCACTAATCAGTCCCTCATAAAGCAGAATGAGGTGCTTGTGTAGGAATTTAAAAGACACTGGCATGGAATGGTTTCACACTCAGAGATGCTGATTTAGAAATAAACTGCAGTGAACTCTTATTTTTTCCGGAGCTGAATTTATATAAAATGTGAAAGTGAGGACTAGACTCAGAACTAAACCTGTGTGTTACAGGTTCTGTTACTGAAAGTGTACCTTTCTCCACCTGCTCGCGGGCCTGCTGGTTGGTCATGCCTGGGTAGGGACACACTCCCAGGCTGAAGGTTTCCCACAGCAGGATCCCGTAACTCCAAACGTCACTCTCCGAGCTGTATCTCCCTGCGGGACACACCATCCAGGGGTTATGTGGAGTTGATCTGGACACTAGATCCACTGGATCACTGACTAAATACATGTTTGAAGTAAACAGACTTCAGAACTGACATTCTATTAACTGTTACTGGGAGGAATCGAACAGGTCTACCATAGTTGAGTGCCTCTGGTGCAGTCCACTTGATGGGGATTTGCTTGAGGCCAGAAGAAGAATAAATCCCATCGTCCTCCTGCCGCGACATCCCGAAGTCACTGATCTTTAGCAGGTTGCTTTCCCCAACCAGACAGTTCCGGGCAGCCAGGTCCCTGTAGAACACAAACATCGTGGACCACAATCTGGTCAGTGAGTTTCTGCTCTCCCGGATCTTAAGGCCACCATTTAAACTGACAGATCACCATTTCTACCACGCCCGAGTTCCTCTGTATGTGATGTTCATTCACACAAAGGTCCTTAGTGGTTACAGATGCAGTCTCTCTCTCTGGATTAAAACCACCCATGGCCCTCTATTCTCACTCAAGGCACCCCACCAGACCATTCCACTACAACTGATATATCATAAAGAAATAGTATTACATTAAGATTATGCTTTAAAAAAAATCTAATGTCAAGCGGACACTGTGGGCATTTTCATATTACTCGTGAACACAGAATTATACTTGAGGGAAACCAACTTTCCTCCAGTCACACAAGTCTGGCCATCATTTTGTGTTGGTGTGAACCTGGTGAGTAACATGGTGGCCACAGAAAGTGAGAGAATGAGAATCGTAGTAGTTTGTTTTGTTATATAGAATTTTTAAAAAACGGAATTTTTAAGATATACCAGACTATGCCAGAAGAACTGAGGAATGTATGCTATAGCTTGTTGTAGTGACATTTAATTGGTTTAAAATTTGGTAACTAGCATCTATATGTCATTATGAGCGAGCCTAGAACAGGATCAACCGTTCACACATGCACGTACCAGACGCTGAATTTTAGGACATGAGACCAAATATATCCAAATGAACACACGTAATTTCACATAAAATTTTGTGCGTTTATGAAATTTTTTTTACCGTCATCCAACAAAAGCTAACGGTGAAATGGCGCGAGTCGGGACTGAGCACCGCTCTGTGCAACTACATGCTGGACTTTATTGCATTTTTATAGCCTGACTGTATACTTACATTAAACTGCTGCTGATCATATGCACCTACAATGCACACATAACTACATTTCAGGATTCTGTTCATGTTTAGAGAGCCTCAGTCCGTCCGTATCAGAAACAACACCTCTAGCAGCATGAGACTGAGCACAGGTGCTCCTCAGGGCTCGGTACTCAGTCCACTACCGTTCCCCCTACTGAACCACGATTGCACTGCCGAACACAGCTTAAACCAAGCCAAGTTCTCCGATGAGAGACTGTGGTGGGGCTCAGCAGCCACAGTGACGAGTCGGAGATGAAGTTCAGTCGCTGGCTGTCTGGTGCAGTGAGAACAAGCTGTCTCTAAATGTGGACAAGACTGAAAACGCGATTGTTGACTTGATCCAGCAGGGCATCAACAGGGCCGACGACCTCGGCTGCAACCCCAACACCTCCTCCCTCACTCACCTTTTACTTCTAGTTAGGCTTTTTTACATTTTTTAGTCATGTATGTGTATTCTATGTGTACACCTATATCAGTAATGCTGAATAACTGTTTCACACCTGTTGTTCACTACTGTGAAGGTGGGCACCTCTTACCTGTGGATGCAGTTCTTTAACTCCAGGTAGGCCATTCCCGCAGCAGCATCCAGAGCAAACTTCACCAGCTGCTTTGTCTTGAGGTCTTCCTTCTTTTTCCTCAAGAAGGACAGAAAGTCCCCTCCTATCCACACAGGAAACACAGAACAGTACCGTGCAGCAAGAGTTCTTCCAAAACATGAAATCTCATCAGTCAGGAGTAGGTTGTACAGTGCGTACCTGGCACGAGCTCCATCACGATATAGATGGGCTGTCTCTGAGTGCAGACCCCTATTAACTTCACGATGTTGGGATGATCATACTGCTTGAGGATCCTTACAAAAGAAGAGACCATTAAGAACACAACATTGTATTTTAGTGACAGTGTACTGAATTTTGAACAAGAATGTCAAAAAAAAAAAAATGTTAAAGGTCATAATAAATCAGTAAGTATGCATTAGAATTATCTGTTCTTTTAAATATCAACTTGTCAGGTAAACTGGATATAATCAAATAAATTATTATCTTTATTACTGTATAAAACAATAGTGACCTGCAGATTTTACACAGACTCACTCCCACAAACTACAAAAGCAACAACCAGAAGAAAATGATTTTTTTTTTCCATGGCTGTATGAGCACTGGGATGGACTCTGATTAAAGACAGCTGGCTCGGATAATGACTGAACAAAAATGGAAAAGATAAAGCTCCATTCACCTGGCCTCTGAGAGAAACTTGATCTTGAGGTCTTGTGGGAGATCTTCCTTACAGGTCTTCACAGCCACAGGAGTTTTATCCTTTAATGTTCCTTTGAATACTTCACCAAAGTTGCCCTGAAACACAGGTTTTGAAGCTTTAAAGGCTTCAAAGACAAAACATCTTAGAAAACTGTATTTGAAGGACAATGACAGGACCCACTTTGCCTAGAAGTTCTCCTAGAATGACATCTTCATGATTAAGGATCCATTTTTTATCCTGTAAGACAGCACACACACACACAGACACTGTTAAGCCTCCAGCAGATGTTTGCAAAAATAAGTGTATGCTGCATCAAAACAGTGGCATGATTTTCAATGTCTGTCAAGAATTCTTTCAGCGCAACTCTACTGTAGTGGAGAGGAAACAGACACTTGCAGTACACTGACCTCATTACATAGTTACTAGATCTCCACACATCTAGATATGGGATCAAATGACATTTCTGATGTGTGTCTGCTGTGATAACAGCCACAAATCCCAAAGGAGCTCTTTCTGGTGGTGTTATTTATTTTATTAACTGTATATAACATTGCCAAAGAAGTCATCAGTTTGTGCCTCACATAAAATTACAGCTCCCACAACCCCCACCCACCCCTCACTGGACCCTCTGCAGTTTAAATACCGCATGACGCCATCACCTCCCCACCCTTCACCTGGCCCTCATCCATCCGGACCAAAAAGGGCACTTCTGCTATAATGCTATTCATAGTGGGGGTGTTGAAATAATCACAGAAAACATAATGTGTTCAAAAAATTAGCACTGATTGATCATGCCACGTGACTTTAGCACCCGGTCCAGTTCCAGCCACAGGCGCTCTGTTGAATGAAGACGAGAATGCGCAGAGTGCAAAGTTTATGTTTAAAAACAGACAGATGGAACGGGTGATGGGAGGATCATTCTCTGCAATTCATGCAATTAGGAATTCTTCTATGATCGGAGAACATCAGGTCTAAAGTATCACCTCAACACAAAGCGTTAAGGAGGGAACCCTGCAGCCTGACCCCGGCACAGCCCGACCCCGACACAGCCCGACCCCAGAACAGGCTGACCCCGATTAATCAGAGAACTTATCATTCATTTGATAAATTTTTTTTGACATGCCTAGTTCATAGACTTCAGTGTCAGCACCATCATTCCTCTGCAGCTGGATCCTGGACTTTCTGATGGAAAGACCAGGACCAGCATCTCCAGCACCACCATGTTGAGCACAGAGCCCCCTGCTGTTCACTCTGAAGACCCACAATGGTGAAGCAATGAACAGCTGTAACCACATCGTCACATTTCTGATGATGGGCAGGAATAACGACGTGTGAACACAGTAGATGAAACAGCTAACAGACTGGTGCAGAGCCACCAACACAGTACACACTACAGTAAACCCCCGAAATTCACAGGGGGTTATGTTCCAAGAGCACCTACAAATAGTGAAAAACCGCAAGTTTGTGATGTGGTAAAAAAAAAAAATACACTATTTTATAGTGTAAACCTTAAATATGCCCCCAGATATGCTCCCAAAACACTTTAATTTAATTTTAAACTCATTACCCTTAAAGAAAATGTAAAGGTAAACCCGTATCCGTACTGTACAGTTTACACTGAACTGCTGTCTCCCACAGTGCTCGAATGTAAATACTGATGTTACCCCTGTATAGACTGGACTGTAATTCATGCAGCGCGTTTTATTTGGTATAAGCAGGTAAATACAGTAATAAATTCATTTAATTTACAGTAATAAAAATACAGTGTTTTAAACAGAACAAAACAAAAAACACGAGAACACTCGAGACACTCCACGGGGGAAATTCTGGGCTGCAGTAAATTTGTTACATACTTACGTTAGGAAATTATATTTTTCTTAAAAACGTAACACTAAAATGCATAAATAATTATATATTGCACAAGAAAAGCAAAAAAACGTGGAGGATATCTGCAGTTTCCGTGAATTTGCATGGGTTTCCGTGAACAATTATTAGTTCGGTTCTAAGAAAAAAAAAATCAGCCAATGAATGAAGCCGCGAATTGTGAACCACAAATTAGTGGGGGTTTACTGTATTTAGGGTGGTAGTGTGCAGTATGGGATGCTACCCCCCTCAACAGAAGTGAAGAACGAAGCCTGGGAGCATCAAGAGAAGTGCAAGCAGGAAAGTGTGCTACATATGGATAGTATTGATACTGTGGGAAACAAGTATTGTACCAATTTTAAATGTTTCTTATTTTGAAACAATAAATCAATATTTTTAACAGTAGTATATACTAGGATATAAAGAAATGACCTTGAATTTTGTTTTGAAGATGTACTGCATATTTTTGTGTTTCTCTATACCCAGTTATTACAGGCCATAATAGCTGAAACGACTCAAAAAGATCAGACCTGGAGATCAGTCACCCATTTGCTGGAACATCATATGAGAAAGAGTGCAGGTGCTACAGTAACAGTAAGAGGGTGCTACCTTTATCACAGGATTCAAGAGTACAACCCCAGACTTCTTGGTGATGACTTGTTTTGTAGTGTAGTGGTGCTCGATCAGCTGAGGAATAGTGGGAAATCCAGTGCCTTCAAATCGATACTGATTCTGTGAAACAATACAGGCATCCACTGTTAAAAATATGTCATGCTGATAAACAATCAAAGTACATCATAACACGCTTGACGAGAGTAAAATTAAGATATAAAATAATAAATGTAAAAAAAGGAAATAAGATCATGCTACAGGTAAGAAAATGTGAAAACATCACGTCACAGAAGCAAGAAAACTACACTAGCATGGCAGAAGTCTTCATAAAGACTACATTTCACCAATTTCACTAATCTAACCTGACAAAACAATGGCTTTCTGTCACATTTAGTGCTGAACCAACACTACTTTATGATTTATTTTAGATCCCAGATTCTGCTTTTTTTTTTTAGCTTTCCGTCACAATTGTTTTTCACACAGATACCACAGACTCTGTAAATATGGAAATATGATGTGCATTATGTGTCACACGTAAAAAAAAAAATATAAACAAAATATAGTGTTGTATTAGTGTTGTATTGTTGTAATATAGTGTTGTATTAAATACTACTGTGAAGATGGGCAAATGTAGGAAAGTGAGCTTTTCAAAAAAACAAAATGGTATAAAAATAAAATAAAACTTCATTAGAACACCTGTCTATCACATTTAATGCTGAAACAATACAACATACTGGAGTAACTGAGTCGGACTCACATCAGCGAACTGAATGATGAAGTGTCTGCGCTGGGCATCGGAGAACACCGACAGCACGTACTCGCCCGGCTTGCCATGGCTCTCCCGAACTAGGAAGTCTCCCTGCTGCTTCAGGAGCTCCTGTGCTTCTGTGCGGGGAATTGCCCCATGGTACCACTCCTGCTCTCCCAGCGGCTTCTCACTGGTGGGGATCACATCGAAGAACTGGGGAAAGACACGCAGTGATCAGATTTTTTCAGTCTAGTCCTGGAGCTGCATGCCGTGTTTTCTAATTAGATTCACTTTATTAACAACCCTTACTGAGGATGAACCCAGAACAGACTTCGGTGACCGAATGATGCCAGCAATGGAGTGACGAAGAGTATCAAACTTTGATATCTTGTCCTTATTTTTATCCTGTAACATGAATGAAGGTTTAAATGAGAAACCAACAGACACAAAAGCACATCCACTAGATAACAGCCAATGTATTTGTAATTTGTCATTTTCTCTCTCTCACAATGGATTTGAAATGAGATTTTCAAGATGTGATGTTAGTATAAACTCCTTTAAATTAAAGGGTTTAACATGGTATTGCAGTCATAGAGGCTCAAAAGTAATAGAACACAGCAATATAAAATTTGGATGAAAATCCTTTGCAGCCAATAACTGCCTGAAGCCTGGAATCCGTGGACATCACCCAACTCTGAGCTTCCTCACCATTGAAGAATATCCCATTTCTTTACCTCGAGAAACTCCTGGGTTGCTTTTACAGTATGTTTTGCACTATTTTCCATTTGTAAAGTGTAAAGTCGTTTTGTCATACGTGAACACACCACAGAGCCCAGTCCCTCTCTATTTAACCAGCCAGGAACACAGCGCCCGGGGAGCAGGGTGTGTGGGGAGCAGTGTGTGTGGGGGGGGGGCAGTGTGTGTGTGTGGGGCGCAGTATGTGTGGGGGGGCAGCAGTGTGTGTGTGGGGGGAGCAGTGTGTATGTGGGGGGCGCAGTGTGTGGGGGGGGGGCAGTGTGTGGGGGGGGAGCAGTGTGTGGGGGGGGAGCAGTGTGTTGGGGGAGCAGTGTGTTGGGGGAGCAGTGTGTTGGGGGAGCAGTGTGTTTTGGCAGAGCAGTGTGTAGGGGAGCAGTGTGTAGGGGAGCAGTGTGTGCGGGATGCAGTGTGTGTGTGTGGGAAGCAGTGTGTGTGAGGGAGCAGTGTGTGTCGGGGACGGTACGTTACTCAAGGCTTCCTCAGTGGTGCCACTAGCTGTTTTGGGATTCGAACCCACGACTTTCTGATTGCAGGGCAAACTTCCTAACCACTAGGCCACCAGCCGCCCTGACTGGAGAGAACAGCCCTGCGTGATAAACACTTCCACTGGCAGCCACACACGCCCCCAGCGCTCCACCGCGGAGACGACAGGATGCCTCAGATCATGAGCCGCCCTGTTCTTTCTCCATTCTTTTCTCTTTCATATTTCTGGAACAAGCTGATCTGGATTGCCCAAAGAACCTTATTCCAGAGCTGGGCAGGCTTTTAAAGTTTTCTACCTTCCAGTGGTTTGCATCTTAAGGTAAATCCTCCAGGTGACTGTAGGTTGGATGTTGTGAAGAATTCTGTGATCATCCACTTTTTTCCTGAAGACACAGTAGTGCTGGGTCTCGTCTCCAACAACGATGTGACAGCAGATATAGAGGTGAACATCACATCATGGAGTCAGGAGAAGTGTCTCCCACTGAATGTCAGCAAAACCAAGGAGTTAGTGGAGGACTTCGGTAGAAGACAGCAGTGGTCCTTCACCCCCCTCAGCATCAGCTGCGCTGCAGTGCAGAGGGGGAGGAGCTTCAGTTATCTGGGTGTTCACGTCTCTGCGGATCTGACATGAACACACTCAGGCCCAGTCCAAAAAAGGCAAGGCAGCGTATTCACCGCCTTAGACAGCGGAGGACGTTTCGTGATCCCATAAGGACTTTTTTACACCGGTGTTGTAGAAGGTGTCCAGACTCAGAACGTCACCTCCTGGTTTAGGACCAGCTCTGCTCAGGACCTTCAGAGAGCGATCCAGGCAACCGAATGCTGCACCAGATCAACTCTACCGTCTCTGCAGGACAGTCATACCAGGAGACGCAGGACCAGAGCAACTAAGATCCTCAGACTCCTCTCACCTGCCTGGGCTGCTGGAAACAGGGAGATGCTTCAGGAGCAGTATGGCGGGAGCAGACAGGCTCAGGAGGAGCTTCTACCCTCAGGTCATCAGACTCTTTAACCAAGACTCGCCACCACACGCCATCATTAAAACACAACTGTAGTCGCCACCTAACCATATCTCACCTGCTGTCTAGTGCACTGCACTTTACAGTCCGCGGTCTATTCAATACACATCCACACTTCAGATCTTGTTTACACTTGTAATGTTTATTTTAATATATTTTTCCTACTTAGCTCTAGCCCTTATTTTCTTTTAAATTTATTATATCTATGTTGCAGTCTCACAGGGCTTCTATCAGGGCTTTTGGTGTTGCTGGGCTCACCAGTACTTTCCTTATTTTTACGAATATACCAAACGGTTGATTTGGGCACTCCTATAATCAACTCCAGACCTATCATCTATTTCACTTGTCATAGAATAATGAGGAAATGGGCTACACCTGCTTGTCAGTCACACGTCCAACTACTTTTGAGCCTCTGAAAATAGAGAGACTCTGTGAAAAATGGCTGGAATGCAAAACCTCTATTAAACCCTTTGAATTAAAGCTGAAAGTCTAAACTGAACGTATACTGAAGTCTATACTGAATACTGAAACATTATAGTGCCCAAAATGTTTCAAGAATCTCTTGTCTCAAAAAAAAAAATATATATATATATCTCAAATTTTGTAATTATAAAAGAAAAACATAGAAAGAACTTTACCACGGAGTTGACAGAGCGCGCATCCTCCTCATAGTTGACCACAGGTGGAGGCTCCTTGCCTTCATTCTCCAGCATTTTATGTTCTAGAAGATCCTTCTGGCAGCTGAGTTTGGCCTCAGAGCAGCGCAGCAGCTCCACCGTCTGCTTCAGCTCCTCCAGAGACTGCTTTTGACTCAGCAACAAGACAGCACTGAGAGAACAAGGGAACAGGGGGATCCTTACTGGACACTGTGTCTGTGACCAGCTGTTTCAGAGGATTAGTATGTGTGGAGTGATTAGATCTCCACCACTTCTGTAGGATTCCCTAGCAAAGCTTACAGAGGCCCAAATCTACACTAATCCCTAAGAACACACCATCAGGGTCTCTCCACTCTGAAAAGCAATTTTCAACTCAATTCACTTTTTTTAATATAGAGCTTTTCACAACCGTGTTGTCACAAAGCAGCTTTACACAGTCCAGGTCTGAGACCCTAGTGAGGAAAAACTCCCTCGGCTGGAGGAAGAAACCTCGGGAGGAACAAGACTCAGAAGGGGAACCCGGATCCGGAGAGAAAAGACAAGAGGAGCTTTATAGGGCTGAATAACAAGAGAACACCTTCATGAACAAGATTGTTGACAGATAGTCCGTCTACAGCCAACAGAGTTGGAACCACTAAGAGTCCATCTGAACTGTTTGCCATCGGGCTTAATGTAGTGGGGGTGATATGACAAACTGTATCACAACACTGTTACAGTTTCTAGATGTGTGTCAACACTAACAGATAACTTTGTTATGGAAGTTGTAAGTGGTGCCACATTTTTAAAATATTTTTAGTAACTATGGGCCACATGTCCATACAAGCATGAATGTAGCTGGATGCACCTTATTGTAATGTTTGATTTAACCAGACTGCAGGTTATCTACCATCCACTGCTTGCATGAGGTACCAGGTTCTAAAGGTCCTCAACAAGCTTGTTATTATTTGAGCAATTTCTTGAACTTGGTTTATCCCAAAATAACTTTGTATGCTTATGGGTTCCTATACCTGCAAGGATTAGAAATTGTATACTTGGTGGAGGCCTGGTGGGTAAGATAACTTGTCTCTGGACCAAGAGACGATGTGGTGTTCATAAATCAAAACATTCTCAGGTGATGTGTTTTAACTCCAGCTAAGAAAACTGTAGTCCTCCACATTCAGTGTCTCACTATTGCGTCTACTGCTTCTGTCTCTCATCAACAAATTTACGTCTGGTTTTGTGAAAGCGGCCGCTGCAAGCAGCTCAAATTGCAGTAAATCAAATGAAATCTTTAGTCCACAACATGTAAGCTCCACTCATTATTTTTGCATGAACCCCCGTTTTGCACGAACCTCCCTCAAATGCAGAAGCTTCAGCAAGAGAAGGGCACCGCCCACACAGACCAGCAACTGTGCGTTTAGGCATCTGTGCCAGATTCATATAGAACATGCGGATAGAAAGTGTCCAATCTGATAATGAAACTGACACATAAGGCTTAATCCTGATGATACATCTTTAAGTACTAATACCTATGATACGCCCTGAACACACTAAAGATAAATATTGTCCAGTTCTACCTTAAACTCCACCTGCACTAAACCTCAGTATAATAAAATTGTGCCTTATCTAGTAAATGAAAACTACATACTCAGACTTCTTCTCACAGGTTTTGATGGACTCCTCGATTTTGCTCTGCAGGTCGAGCATGAGGTCCTCTTTACTGCGCAGACTCTGCTGGGTCAGCAGCAGGTCCTCCGCCGTAGACTTCAACCTGATCACAGATCAATTACACTTATCAATAACACGCTGCTCCGAATAAGAGCCTAAAGTTAATCAGAGATCAGGGATAGACAAAGGATTAAAAAAAGGAGGGAATGGATGCTGCTAACTAAAAGCAGTTATGCTGAAGTGCATATTTGCAAATTTGCATGGTTTTCCATTGATCAATTTCTTTTTATCATGATTTGACATTTAAAGTTCTCAGATGAACGTCCATAAGACTGACTTATGATGAATAAGTTCTCCAGCTCATTGTGCAATATGGTAAGACTATTCCAGCCCAGGAAACTTGAATGAAAATAAAATTCAGGGCAGTACTGTGTTTTCCGCAATCACACCACTGTTCTTCTGTAGTTTTTATTATTATTATTATTATTATTATTATTAATACACCTTTTTTTGAAGTCCCTTCTCCTCCAACACATGTGTGAATGAAAAATACTAACTGTGATATATGCCTTAGACCCCCCCGTCAAGCTTGTATTCAGTTTATTGATCAGGGGCCGAGTATTGATTGTTTAAAAATTAATTTTTTGTGGTCCAGTCATCTCCGTAGTGTACGGGGAGAGAGAGGGACAGTCAGGTCGCCTTTAATACGTTTAATACTTTTTTTGCCCATAAAACCAACAGCTGTGTGTCTCCAAACACTGGTTTAATAGCAACCACGCATAACAATTAATGAAGTCATTCAGCGTTTTCTTTATGGGAGCACAAATAAACATAATAAACAGATTATAGTTCAAACTACAAATCTGTGCCAGAAAAAGTAATTATGTGATGCACGTTTTAGCCACAATGCACTGGTTGTTATTTTTATTTTTAAGTTGATTTCAAACTACTTCAATTCGTTTTTAGATCCCTTATAGGTCACATTTCTGAATGTGTCATGATTACTACTATTTTCTAAGGATAGAGACGCTTAAGTACTTACAATGTCTGTAAACTGTCAGCAGTCAAATTATTCCACAGAATTTCATTAGCTTGAAGATTTTCTGTTTCCTCTAATAGTGAAACATCAAATTCCACATTTGGTTCTTTGGTTTCAGGTGACCTACAAAGAAAACAAAATAGTAATAATTATTAAATAATCATTAACAATCATGTGTCAGGATTTGTGTCTGTGGATTGTTTCACCCACCCATACACTTCAATGAAGTTATCATACTCCGATACAGGATCGATTTGGTCGATGGATGTGTGTACTTCTTTGTGCACCTTCACTATTTCATCAGTTAAGAGGCTGGTGATTTCACTGTACTCCTCCAGAATCCCTTTCCTGGAATAAAAAACAAGAAACCCATTTCATCCATGGACCTTCGTGGTTCTCCTTTACATAAAAAGAACAAAAAAAAGTAACAAAAAATGTAACAAAAAAGTACTGTTTTTTGAATACTGTAAACTGTGTTCTCAGACTGGCTCAGATTTTTTACTACATGAAACTGAAAGATTTTTTCACCAAATAAACCAAAAAATATACCAATTTTTTAAGGACTTAGTTAATCTCAAGGTAAGCCATACAGGGGCCTTCGAGTTACAGGGTCTCAGGTTTACGGTGCTCACTCCCACTCGACACCGTCAGCCTCGTACTTAAGGACTACGTGGAGGAATTTGTTTGGTTGCACTCGGTGGAAGAATATGCAGTAACACGGCGTATGAGAGAGGGAGTTTTTCTTTTCCTTTCTCTGTGGCTTAGTCGTGTTTTTATGATTTTACTGAGTTAGGGTCGGTAAGTGACTCAGACTAGGGTGTGTTTTGACTTACACCATCACATAGAGTTACATCACTGTCAAAGAAACGGATCTGTGTCGTAACTGGAGGACCCCCTGTAATTTAAAATTGAATTTAATGTATGTATACATACATTTTAACATTCAAGTCCTTCAACTTCTGGATCAATACAGAGACACCTGCTTCTATAAGAATCGTTCCATACTGTTGCTCTTATAGATAAACGGAATAGTGGAAACTCTGAGATTAAAAAGAGGAGAGCGCCCATCCCTTGCTCTAGTTATCTGGACACAGCTTCCACACCCCGGACTGGAATAAAGCAGCATTTCTGATGCACCACTGGTTAGAAAAGCTCTTGAAATTTGAAATCTGTAATCAAATTTGAAAGTTGCATTCCTTTCCTTCAAATTGTGATTTTGATAGAAAGACGATGCACGACTCCGCCCTGCCAGTGGGTTCAGGAAGAGAGACACAGCTCGGTGCGTTTACAGGAGTCAGGCTGATTATTTTGGACTCGTGTGAACTTACAAACACTGGTCCCATAAATAATGAACTTAAATTGATTACGACGGGGCTGACTGACCTTTAGCCAAGCTTAAGAGTCACATAACCGTTCTGTGATTCCGCATCACATGTCTGTGATGTGGTGAAACATTTCTGGCCCTTTCTTTGAAGGCCACATCCTCCAGCTCTGCCTCCCGAAGTCTGCCGCTCCGGTTCTAAAATTCAGTTGCCCCTTTGAAGCCATGGTAAAGTAGTAGATCTACACACTAATAAGGACGTTTTAGTTTTGTTTACAATAGGTTAGACACAGTAAAATTATGAGCATGTCATCACATGGAAATGTTTATTGCAGAAATGCTGGTATCTATCTGATTCCCCCACTTAAAAAATTCTACATTTTTATGGGACTTTCTGATATGCACAAATATCTGGAACTTGCAATTGCTTGGAACAGACATTCAGGGAAGATATTTTTACTTTGTATATTCCTGTTTTATACAGCCATTCAGTAAACATTCAAACTTTTATCATGTCATGTTCTGTTCTGTTGTAGTTGATAAACATCCAGTGCTGTTCTGTGATAGAGACATACTGACCAGAAACAGGTCACACTGTCCTCCAAAGATCAAGCAAAGCTGACTTTTAAGTCACGTGTAAATTCAAAGCTATCCGGAAAGACAGACAATCCCTAAAGTCTCACATTTTTCAGACAAATTCTTATAGGTGAAATAGCCCTTATTTGTCAGTTACCGCAGAAACTCCATTCAATTCAATAAAGGACTAAATAAAACCCAGCAGAATCAAACCAGCCTCATTATGAGCTTTAACCAAGAATTCATTTTGCCACGTAAAACAGGAAATGAGGTTCTGCCAGCGTGTTCTTTGAGCTTTAGGATGTAACGGAGACTCACAGGGCGCTGATCATCTCCTCCTGCATCTTCTGGAGCGAGTCCAGCAGCAGCGGCAGGGCGTTCTCGTGGTAGTGCTCCTGGTGCAGCTGGGCGCCGCGCACCGCCAGCACGTACTGGTTGTGCAGGTTGTGAAGCTTCATGGTGGCTTTGTCGTAGCGCTCGCGCGCCTTTTCTGGCTCCTTACCTGCGGAGAGAAAGGCAGGTTAATGACCGGCTCTCCTACAGCCGGACTGGCATTTGGCACATCCTTCAAACAACACTCATCTGGTCTGTCGGGTTTAAAGCAGTGGGGAGACGCCATGCCTAATGTGGAATTACCCCCTACACGGGGTCCTCGGGTTACAACAGGCTCCACACGACGCTTCCATTTTAAAACACTCACTTTCATAACTAGTTTGGTTGCCCGTGGTACTATCACGGGGGTTACATTCCAATTTGTGATGTGGTCCAAAAAAAAGGCCTAAAATGTCTATTTTTATGGTGTGAACCCTAAATATGCCCCCAAATATGCTCCCAAAACACTTTAATTTCATTTTAAACTGAGCTTAATACATTCCCCTTAAAGAAAATGTAAAGGTAAACCCGTATCCATACTGTACAGTTTACCCTGGACTGCTGTCTCTCACAGTGCTAGAATGTAAATACTGATGTTACCCCTGTATAGACTGGACTGTAAGTCATGCAGCACGTTTCCTTTGGTATAAGCAGGTAAATACAGTAATAAATTAATTTAATTTACAGTAATAAAAATACAGGGCTTTAAGAAGAACAAAACAAAAAACACGAGAACACTCGAGACGCTCCACGGGGCGAAATTCTGGACTGCAGCGTCACAGGGCAGCAGCCAATCAGCAGCAAGGAGAAATAAATAACGCTCCTGGATTGCCTACTTTCAAATCTCCTGCCTCTGAGTACAGCTGACTGTGCCATCACACAGTGCAGGGGTTCCCTTATATGCAGTATTGCGATGGAGTTGCCCTAGTACTCTTACCTATAACTTTCTGGACTGTCAAAAGTGTTTTTACACTTCTTATTTGTCATTTCTTCCGTTACTACACTATAGTCTACAAGTACAGTATATTTATGTCCTTTTCCTTTTTCTGTGGCTTTGTTGTGTTTTTATGATTTGACTGTGTAAGTGGCTCAGGCTAGGGTGTGTTTCAACTTACACCAAAATTCGGGTTACATCACTGTCGTGAAGCTGATCTGTGTCGTATCTCGAGGACCCCTATACTTTAATGACAGAGGGGCTGAGATCCCGCACCAAACATGCCAAAACATGACGAAAGATTGAATGGAAGAAACTTTCCTAAGTTTAAAGGACCCATACCATGAAAAACAAACATTTCTTCACTTCTTTTATTTTTTAAATCAATGCAGTACCTTTTCGTATGTCCACCCACTCAGCCTGTAACAGTTATAGGGAGTTTTTTAGCCCTGACTGCAAGAGAAATACAGAACGTGGGAGCAGTGTGTGAGGGGAGAGTATGTGTGTGGGGCAAGAGTGTGTGTGGGCGAGAGTGTGTGTGTGGGTGGGGAGCGTATGGGGGGTGTGTGTGTGCGGGGGGAGTGTGTGGGGGGTGTGTGAGGGGTGGAGCAGTGTTTGGGGTACCTCTGTGGTGTCACTAGCTGTGTTGGGATTAGAACCCATGACCTCATGATCGCAGGGGCAACTCCCTCAACACCAGGCCACCAGCTGCCCCAACTTCCCCCCCCCCATGTTCAAGGTTCACATGTTGATACACCGTCTGAATCAGTGTAACAAAATTTAAAACACTTCTTCCATTGGGCGCTCATTTAATGTCTTTAAACCACAGTCACTGCTCAAATGTGGGCAAAATCCACAAAATTTTATTCAGTTCAATTGGAATAAAATACTTTAAGGAAGCAGAAACTATTTAGTGTACAATTAGAACGCATTTGTTTCAGAATTTTAAAATGAAATGAAAACCAAACCTGAAAGTGTGTGTTATAGTAACAGCCCGTATCTACACAGTGCTAACTGCGGGCTGCCACTGGACTCCGGAGCAGCGAAACTGTGTTTTAGGGACGGACAGGTTTGATTTCACAGTTTGAACTTCGTTCCTAATGTTAAAGCATAAAATTACTATTCTTCCAGCTTTGGGGCAACAGTGAGAATTTGACTGGTCTGTACAGAGTGACTAACACAGTAAGAAGCAGTTACAGTTCCTTTCATTTTCAGTTTGGGCTCTGTGGTATCCATCCCCAATCAGTCTGAGTGTTTGAAAACTCCACACCACTACAGTGGTAACACAATACCTCAAAATTATACAGATTTACTCCTTTACAAACACCCTGACTGATAGATTCATGAAGTGTTCCACAAAAAAGTGTCACCTATAAATATTCACCAGTGCAGTTCAGTAACTGCCCAGCAGTTTACGCTGTAAATGTTTCCAAACGAGTGTTTTGTTCTACAGAGTAATACAGTACAGAGACTTCTATCTGAATTATCGTACGTGGAAATCCACTATATGCTACAGATCCAGCGGTTAAGGTGTTAGTTTAAAAAACACAGAAATATGAAAACTAAAACAAAGAAAGAAATACAAAAAAACTACATTAGAAACATTTGTAGTGATAGACAGGAGGCCTACCTTTCACTACAGCTTCCCTGTACTTCTCCTTGGCACTGTGGGCATCCTTACTCAGCTGCCTGTAGGTCCCCTTCAGCTTTTCCAGGTCCGCTTTCGTGACCTAGAAACAAGAAAATCACGCCGCTTTAATAGTAGCGATGGTTTCATTCAGACAGATGGAAGTTATGGTTGGCGCTTGACTTGCCTTGTTCAGCTCAAACTCGATCTGTTGGTGGATGCTCTGGTAGCTCCGCTTCACCTGCTGCTTGTCCTTGATCATCATGGAGAGCCGGTGCAGCGGA
Source organism: Alestes dentex (assembly GCA_037576975.1). NCBI lineage: Eukaryota > Metazoa > Chordata > Actinopteri > Characiformes > Alestidae > Alestes > Alestes dentex. The sequence goes on from JBBIGA010000083.1 coordinate 11,471,851, forward strand.
CCCGAGTTCAGCTCCTCGGCGTGAGACCGCATGATCTTACTGAGCTGCTCTGTCTGCTGCACCATGTGAGCCCACGACTGGGAGAGACAGCAAACAGCACCAAATCAGCAAACAGCACCAAATCAGCAAACAGCACCGTCACTTCTAACCGGACCAAACTCCCCTCCTGAACGGACCAAACTCCCCTCCAGACTGGACCAAAGTCCTCTCCTAACCGGACCAAACTCCTCTCCTAACCAGACTAGTATAAACTCCTGTCCTAACCAGACAAAAACTCCTCCCCTAACCGGACTAGTCTAAATTCCTCTCCTCACCGGACTAGTCTAAATTCCTCTCCTCACCGGACTAGTCTAAATTCCTCTCCTCACCGGACTAGTCTAAACTCCTCTCCTCACCGGACTAGTCTAAACTCCTCTCCTCACCGGACTAGTCTAAACTCCTCTCCTAACCGGACTAGTCTAAACTCCTCTCCTAACCGGACTAGTCTAAACTCCTCTCCTAACCGGACTAGTCTAAACTCCTCT
>JBBIGA010000083.1:11485440-11502036 GCA_037576975.1 Alestes dentex
CTCCCTCTCTCTCTCTCTCGCTCTCTCTCTCTCTCTCTCTCTCTCTCTCTCCCTCTCTCCCTGCTACCATCTCAGTGTTTGTGTATGTGTAAGTGAGAGAATGAGTGTGTGTGTCTGTCTGATGGAGGTCTCTCTCTCTCCGGTAACATCTCAATGTGAGTGGAGTTCTGACCCACCTCCAGCTCCTTCTTCACACTCTCGAACTCCTCCATATCGTCCAGCTTCAGCTCTAGGCGGGTCGGTTTTCGGCGCAGCATCCTGAGAGCAGCGGCCGGCCAGGAACCATGGAACTCTGAACACAGACACTGCTGGACTGGGACCAGTTTCAGAATAAACTAATCCTACACAGAAAATCAGGAGAACAGATCAGACTCCGTGGTGTTATGCGTGGAAAATAAATCCTGGCGGGACTGTTAATCTACAGGTTTGACCGAAAATCTGCAGAATAAAAGCAATATTTAGCGATCTCTGTTGTAGCAGAACTCACACACGGGGTGGCGCAGCCGGAAGTTGATCCGGGGCTTCTGGGAAATGTAGTCTTTTGTTTATTTCTACAGCACATTATCAAACACAAAGTCATTCGGTGTGCTTTTCAGGAATAGAATAAAAAATAAATAATTTAAAATCACATAAAATCAGTTCAAATAATGAAATAAAAGAATACATGAAAAATCAATAAAAAGAGATTGAAAATGTAATAGAAGTGCAGATATTTAAACTAAGGTGATTAAAACTGTGTGTTTGTTAGTGTTTGTGTATATGTTAATGTGTGTGTGTATGTATGTTATTGTGTGTGTATGTGTATGTGTGTGTGTGTGTGTGTGTGTGTGTGTATATATGTATTTATATATGTGTGTGTTGGTCCGTCTGTCCTCTAGGTGTCGCTGTGTATAAACCCCTCTTTTTCTCTCTGCAGGTCTGTGTGTTTCCTGTGCGCCACACAGTGCTGGCTGGTCGGAGAGATCAATAAAAAGTGTTTATATTATTTAATTTGTTCATTTTAAATTAAACCGGGTTATTAAGAGCTTTTCAGGAGGAGCTGGAGAGGTAAGAAACTGGATTACTGGCTCTGTAACTTTTACACACATCAGGAAATTGATATATTAATGTCTCTCGTTCTGTCTCTCTGTGTCTGTTTCTCTCGCTGTCTCTCTCAGTGTGTCTCTGTTTCTCTCAGTGTGTCTCTCTGTTTCTCTCAGTGTGTCTCTCTGTTTCTCTCTGTCTCTGTGTCTCTGTGTCCCTCTGTCTCTGTGTCCCTCTGTCTCTGTGTCCCTCTGTCTCTGTGTCCCTCTGTCTCTGTGTCCCTCTGTCTCTGTGTCTCTCTGTGTCTCTCTGTGTCTCTCTCTGTCTCTCTGTCTCTCTCTGTCTCTCTCTGTCTCTGTCTCTCTCTGTATCTCTCTTTCTCTGTGTCTCTCTCTCTGTGTCTCTCTCTATGTCTCTCTCTCTCTGTCTCACTCACTCTCTGTCTCTCTCTGTCTCTCTGTCTCTCTCAGGATTCTCAGACACTGTTTAAACAGTGTGCTGTATTTTCCAACACTGGGAGACATTATAATTGTTTTAAGGTTTAAATGAAAGCAGACCTGATTCTGATCTCTCTTCCCTCACGCAGTTGGTGCTGACCTCACTCGGGAAACAGCTTCTAAAGATGTCGGATGAGGACGAAGCCCCAGCAGTGAAAAAGACTCGGATCTTCTACGGAAGCATAGAAGAAAAGGAGAAAGAGCGTCTGAGCCGAGAAGGAACCGCTGCTTCTGCCAAAGATGCTATTAAAGCTGGAATCAAGGCCGGCAATATTAACATATCCAGTGGTGAGAGCACTGCTTACTTACATGGCAGTAGGGAGAAATACACTATCTGGACAAAAGTATTGGGATAGACCTCTTGAATTCAGGTGGCCCCTTAACTTCCAGTGAAGGACAATCTTAATGCTTCAGCAGACCAAGACATTCTGGACAGCACCATGACTGTGCTCCAGTGCACAAAGCAAGCTCCATAAAGACATGGCTGGAGGAGTTCAGTGTGGAACTTGACTGGCCACACAGAGCCCTGACCTCAACCCCATCCAGCACCTTTGGGATGAACTGGAACAGAGATTGTGATCCAGACCTTCTCGTCTAACATCAGAGTCTGACCTCATAAATGCTCTACAGAATGAATGGACACAAATTCCCACAGAAACTCAAATCTTGTGGATAGTCTTTCAAGAGTGGAAGCTGTTATAGCTGCAATTGGACCAACTCCATATTGAAGTCTATGGATCTGAATGCAGTGTCCCTGTTGGTAAAATGGTCAAGCATCCTAATACTTTTGTCCATATAGTGTACCGTTGATGAATCAGAGAATAAGTTATTTAGGAGCACTTTTAACACTCTGAATTCCACATGGTTAGACATTAGGTACGTATGTACAGATGTAAAGTTAGAGATTAATATAAATTGCTGATGCTTTGTTTTAAAATCTGCTCTGCAGTTTAATTCTAGTTATCAATTATTGTCCAGGTGAGACACTGGATATTGAGGACCGTGTGAATGAGCGGCAGGCAGAAGTGTTGGCTGAATTCGAACGCAGGAAAAGAGCGCGACAGATTACCGTGTCCACTGATGATGCCGAAGTCAAAGCTTGCCTGCGTGCGCTCGGAGAGCCGATCACGCTGTTTGGTGAAGGCCCTGCTGAGAGACGAGAGAGGTGAATAAACCGTGCCAGCATTTCACAGCAATCATCCCTAAAAGCTGTCTTGTTTAATCGTGTATGTTCCGTAGCCTTTGACTTCATGGTGGAATTTTCCAACAAATCAATTAATCCAACATTTCTTCACAGGTTGAGAAATATCTTGTCAGTGGTGGGACCTGATGCCCTGAAGAAATCCAAGAAGGACGAAGAGAAAGTGAAGCGCTCCCAAGAAGACGTATGGAGATATTTCTATTTGTCACCATGTATAACAGAGACTGGCCTTGTTCTGTTGGCGGTTCTCCAGGTGATCTGAACCTGTTTTTATGTCCTTTCAGTCTCAGCAGACGTGGTACCACGAGGGCCCTGACACTCTGAAAGAGGCGCGTCTCTGGCTGGCCAAGTTTTCACTACCGAGGTAAACAAGGTCGAATAAATAGTTGAAAAAGCTGCTGGAAAGATCTGTAAAGCACTGGGTGTAGTTAAGAAGTGTTACATGTGTCATATTCGTCAAAACGTGCTGTAATAGATCTGATTTTTGTCTTGCACACCTTCAGAGCTGTGACGAGGTTAGATGCTGCACGTGCTCAGAAAGAAATTCCAGAATCTACACGCACAGTCCGGCAGCAGGAGCTTCATAAGACTCTCAGGGTAGGGCAACGTTACACCACTAAATGTAGCATTTTTTTTCTGCATGGTTTTGAATGTTAGTCTCATCCCCTCATCACGTGATGCTCTCATTTTATTACATTCATCATATATTTATGGCACAAACATTGTCATAACCACTTGCACTACTAATCTGTTCTTATATCTGTTATTTTGTCATTCCATTTGCACTATGACTACTGTTATTGTCTTTTTTTTACTTTTTATTGCCTTATCTTTATTCCTCTTGTTGCACTGAGCATCTTCATGATTAAAGAATTTCCCTTGGTATAAATAAAGTTCTTTCTTTTCTTATCTTAGTAACTAATCCCCAGTGTAGCATTAAAGCATTCTAACGTCTGCATTCTTCATCAGAGCTTGAACAACTTCTGCAGTCAGATCGGAGACGACCGTCCGATCTCGTACTGTCAGTTCAGCCCGAATTCCAAACTACTGGTGACGGCATCTTGGTACGTGTTGATCGTTGCATCCATTATATTCAGATTAAAGATGGATTAAAGTTTAAATCTGAGTGATTCCCCCAGGGTTGTTTACAGTTTAATTCTTTTCTCTAATTCAGGAGCGGTCTGTGTAAACTCTGGAACGTCCCAGACTGCAGCCTCGTCCGTACGTTAAGGGGTGTGTGGTGAACCATTTCTTTACCTAATAATTTGTGAATCTAATTACACCAATAAACTGGAATTTGGTGTTTAAATGGAAAAGTACACAGATAAGCTAAATATTAGTGTCCTTTCCTTGCAGGTCATAATACGAATGTTGGCGCGATCAGCTTCCACCCGCAGGCCACACTCACTCTGGAGGAGTCGGACATCAACCTGGCCTCCTGCGCTGCAGACGGATCTGTGAAGCTGTGGAGTTTGGACAGGTCTGAGTGTGAACATCCCAGTTTAGTCTCACAGTGTGCTGAGGACGTGGGCTACCTGAAACGTGCTTGGGGGTGAAATTGTTTTACAGTCGACCCCCAAAATTCGCAGGCGTTACATTCCAAGAGCAGCCACCAATTTTGAAAAAACGAGAATTTGTGATGTGTTAAAAAAATGCCTATTTTAATAGTGTAAACCCTAAATATGCCCCCAAATAGGCTCCCAAAACACTGTAATTTCATTTTAAACTCAGTTTAATGCATTAGCCTTAAGAAAATGTAAAGGTGAACTCGAGATGCTCCAAGATGAAAGTGTTCTGATTTGGAAATTATGGACTGCAGCGTCAGAGGGCCAATTAGCAGCAAGGAGAAATAAATAACGCTCTCGGATTGGCTACTTTCAAACCTCCCGCCTCTGAGTACAGCAGTATTTCACCGTCCCAAGACGCCTTTCTTTATGCTTCTCTCCCCAGTACCAAACATTTATAGTTATATTTTATATGGAAATGTGACTGAATTTGTTATTTACTGTATGTTACAAAATTATTAAATTCAATTTTTCTTAATAATTTAGCACTAAAATGCATGAAAAATTACATATTGTGACGGGAAAAATACGGAGGACATCTGCGTTTTCCGCAAACGGTTATTAGTTCGGGTCTAAGAAAAAATCTGTAAATGACTGAAGCCGCGAACTCTGAACTGAGACTTTGCGACGGTAACCTGTGTTTCACTGTGAGGCTGAGAAGCTGTTCCTCTTTCTCTGTAGTGATGAGCCGGTGGCAGACATCGAGGGCCACTCCGTGAGGGTGTCTCGGGTAGCATGGCACCCTTCTGGACGCTTTCTGGGCACAACTTGGTGAGTAAATGCTGAAGGTACCTACTGGTATACAACAGCAGTACATTTATCAACATCACTTGATTTTGCTGAATCCGCCTTTTCCTCACCCTTAGTTACGATAACTCATGGCGACTGTGGGATCTTGAGGCCCAGGAGGAGATTCTTCATCAGGAAGGCCACAGTAAAGGTGTCCATGACCTGCATTTTCATCCTGATGGCTCCTTAGCAGGAACTGGGTGAGGTTTTAATACTCATACATTCACTCATACATTGCATACAAGCAGATACAAGCAGAAATAAAACATAGAAATAAACATGCAAATAAATGGGAAAGCCATTATATATTAAATTTGTCGTCTTGCATAAATCGGCTGTGAAGATACTGTTTCATGTAGTCTGTAGTTTGCTTTCCATTATGCTCTCTTCATTAAGCTTAAATAAATAATTTATTCTAGTTGTAAATAATGGGCTGGTCCTTTATTTTATGTAAGTCCTTGTGATTTTGGAATAGCTGCACATCAGAAGACTGAACTTTGAAGGGAATCTGCATTGATCTGATACATTTTATTTTTCGCTTGTGTGTGCGTAGTGGTCTGGACTCATTTGGTCGTATATGGGACTTAAGGACTGGTCGCTGCGTCATGTTCCTGGAGGGACATCTGAAAGAGATCTACGGGATCAACTTCTCCCCGAACGGGTAAAACAGAATGGTGGAAATGTTTGCTTTAGTCTGACTACACAGCGCTCAGCCATAACGTTTAAAACTACCGACAGATGAAGTGAGTTACACTGATTTATCTCACTACAGTGGCACCTGCCAAGAAGTAGCATAGATCCATCAGAAGGTAACATCAATTCTTGAAGTTGACGTGCTGGAAGCAGGAAAACTGGCAAGAATAAGAGTGACTTTGACGAGTGCCAAATTATGACTGTTAAACGGCAGCGGGGTCAGAGCGTCTCCAAAACGGCAGGTCTTTGGTTCCGAGGGAGCCGTACCTGCCAAAAGTGGTCCAAATAAGAATAATCGGAGATGTGATGGGTGTTCAGGGCTGTTGGATGGACGTGGAGAGCGAAGGCTGGTCAGGTCTGATTACACAGACGAACCACTGTAGCACAAAGTTAATGCAGTCTGATAAAACCCATCAGAACACACAGTGCAGTGCAGCTTGCAGACGATAGTCCCTGTCAAACACCAATGTAATCAGAACTGGACCATGGAGAAATGGAAGAAGATGCCCTGGTTTACATCGTTGTGCTGGTGAAGAGATGGAGCCATGAAGAAGGCAGTTCTGAACAATGTCCTGCTGGTAAAACATGGGTAACTGGGTTTCATGTGGATGTTACTTTGACACAGACCACCTAATACCTACACATTGTTGCAGACCAAGTAAACCCCGTCAAGGCATTGTTATTCCTAGTAGCCTCAGGAGAATGATGGGGTGGTGGTCTAGTGGGTAGGATACCTGCCATGGTTTCAAAACCTACCTTCAGCACACCACCACTGGGTTCCTGAGCAAGACCCTTAACCCAAGCTACTCCAGGGAGACTGCCTCCTGTAGGTAGGGAGTGGAAGTCGCTTTGAATAAAAGCGTCTGATAAATGCTGTAAATGTAAACGCGGCCTGCCAGACTGTAAATATTGTTCAGGAATAGTTTGAGTTCTCCAAGGTGTTGACTTGGCCTCCAGATCTTGAGTCGATCAAGCATTTGTAGGATGTGCTGGACAAACTGGTCTGATCCACCATCTTAAAGGATCTGGTCTTAAAGGATCTGCTGCTGAAGTCTTGGTGCAGATACTGCAGCACACCTTCAGAGGTCTGGTGGACCTCCATGACTCAGGTCTGCTGTTCAGGGCGGGCAGGCAGTTTTAATGTTGTGGCTGAACGCTGTGATATATTATGATTTAGGCATGTAATGAGACCGAAATGTGTGTTTTAGGTTTCATGTGGCCACAGGCAGCGGGGACAACACGTGTAAAGTCTGGGACCTGCGCAGGAGAAGGTGCATTTATACAATCCCAGCGCACCAGAATTTACTCTCCTCCGTCAAGTTTCAGCGTGAGTGCATCTGCAATAGTAAAAGGAGACTTTGTTTCCACAATTTCTGTCCTTTATAACCTTTCGTACATCCTTTCTGCTTTCTTTTATAAAGTACAATTATTCTGGTGCATTATTACTGTTTTTGTCTATGCCCGTCACTCCGTTGCGTGTGTGTGTGTGTGTGTATATATATATATAATGTGATATATATGGGATGCACCGAAATGATTGTTTTTTTTTTTTGGACCGAAAATGAGGAAACACTTGGCCGAAAACCGAAAGACATTATTATTATTATTATTAAAAGAATAAATCTGTTACAAAACTATGAAAATATTTATTTAGCATTCAAACGATGCACAATATAAAATAAAATTTGAAATAAAATATTTTACTTTGCCCCACTCATGAATAGCCTAAAAGCAAGATAGCTGAAATATTATACAATTAAATATCTTCTCTCATAAAACTATTCTGAACAAAGTGAATGAACAAAGTGCATTCAGAACTGTTGAAAGATGTAACAACATTCTCTGCAGGCCTATAACAAATAGTGTACCAGAACAAAGACTGACATCCCATATATTAACTGTAATCACTGGATGTGGGTGTGCTCGAAGGGTCTTGCCTCTTCTGTGCTCGATCAGGATGTTTTGATTTTACATGATGAATTAATCCCGATGTTGAGAAAGTCTTTGTGGATGCACCCCCTCTAGAAATTTCGGCATTCGACGCTTTACAAACGGCTTTCCGATCGTGGCAAGTGCGGCGCGTTGAGCGCAACTCGCTGTTTTTTGAGAGGAAGCACAAGCCTTGCGGCGATCGAGCGCATGCCGCGTTTGGTCTGAAAGCAGCTTTAGATATATCGAAATATATAGCTTTAGATATATCTACCCACACGGCAGACACGCTGACTCTAATCCACTCCACGTGCAGGCTGCGCTTGTTGATTACATAATCACTGTTTCGGTCGCGTTAAATATTCGGTGCATCCCTATATATTCTAGATTGTGTGTATACTGTACTTTTTATACTGTACTGTTGTAGTTTTTATTCTGTTGCTTTTCATTTTTGCTGCTCTTACCTCTGTTCTGTCCACTTTCTGCGGTGACAGTGTAAATTTCCCACTGTGGGACTAATAAAGGTTTATCTTATTCTTCTCCATCTGTACCGAATGTCCTAAAGGATACATGCGCAATTAAGTAACTTCCTCCCAAAACCCTCAGATAACTAATGATGAGGCTTTGGGATTTTGGTCATTCATGTAATACATGCATTGATCACTAAAGTAATTGGTCTCTGATATGCTTTCATTATTCTCTGTCTGTGTCTACAGTTTTGCATCTGACATCATTTTTAATGTTGTCTTTAAATATTTCTCTACTAGCTACTGATGGTCATTTCCTGCTGACGGGTGCTTACGACAACACGGCTAAAGTCTGGACCCACCCCGGCTGGTCTCCTCTGAAGACCCTGGCGGGGCATGAGGGCAAGGTGATGGGGCTGGACATGTCTCTGGATGGACAGCTCATTGCCACCTGCTCCTACGATCGCACCTTCAAGCTCTGGGTGTCTGAGTGACAGAAGAAAGGAAATCTCCAGCTCCACTGTGCAGGCGGGAGTGTGTGCCTGAGACTGAGAACGTCTGTTTTTATTTACACAACAAATAGATTCCATAAGTTCATCTTGTCCTCCCCCATGTTTTTTTTTTTTTTTGTTATATTTTTAGCAAGTCAGACTTTAAATTTTGAAGGTTTATTTTGGGTAGTTTGTCTTCTTGTATTGTTTTTAATTAAAAAAAAACCAAGAACACAAGGCCTTCACTTTTTTCCATTTTGCATTTCAATTCCGCGCAAGTGGGTCTCTCTGTTCTGTTAAGGAAGTATTAAATTTTGGTATTATGTGGGATGACACACTAGAAAATATTTGAGGAAAATTATTTCTCTGATTTGGCTGCATTACAGACACACTGGTGCACCCTGTACTGCATAATTGCTGTTTAGAATCAGTAAATTATCATCTTTATTTGTCACGTATATGACGGATATCTGTTTCTTAAAAACGAGCTAAAACTCTATTGTTTTCCAGCAAATTTGCAAACTGGTCCTTATGTGTACTTTTAAAAACTGGAGATACTTAAAACTCAGACATGAAGGGGAACGTACTTTTGACCATTCGAGGGTTTGTGCTTTGATGGACCAGCTGGTGTGTGGTGGTTAGGTAGTTGCACCTTTGATCCGAGGGTCATGGGTTTGAATCCCAGGACTACTAGTAGCACCACTGAGGGACCCTTGAGTAAGATACTGTCCCCTCACACACTTCTCTCCCCACACACTGCTCCCGCCCCCCCCCACATACTGCTCCCCCCACAGTGCTCCCTTACACACACTGCTCCCTCACACAGCGCTCCCACACACACACTGCTCCCCGAGTGCTGTGTTCCTGGCTGCCTGCTGCTTCACTTTGTGAATGGATTAAATGGATTAAATACAGACAAATAACTTCACGCTGTGTTCGCGCAGGAATGTAAGGGGCCTCTTTACTTTCTGTTAAAGGTGTGGTTGCGTGTTGAAGATTGGGGGAAGCAGAGTTTACAGTTTTTTAATTGTGTGTAAATAGTTGAGTTGCTCCAGAGGTTCTAGTCACCATGTGGAAAAGGTAGTGTCCAATGTTTTCGGTCCCCTGTAACTCCATAAACAGGAACAGGCCAGGTTCTGGAAGATCTAACACCACCAGCAGCAGAGCAGGCACCGCCGGCAGCAGGGGCTCCTGGTGAACTGCGGCTCCGGCAGCACCACGTGGGCCCAGGCCGAGGGAGGCTGGTCTGTGATCGGCTGCTTCACGAACGAGGCCTTGGTCTCCAGCAGGGTCTTCTGAGGGTTGGTTCTTTGGTTCTCTGCCTCAGCTTTGATGCCCAAGAAAGCAACCAAGTCCAGGTCCAGCCCAGTGGCACCCCCACGAGGCAGAGGGGTATTTTGTCTGCACTGTGGACAGGGAATCCAGAGCTGGGGTACAGAGACAGGTTGGGTTACCGACTGATAGCTCATGCACTCGAGAACAGTTTATCAGGTGTTACTTTGTAAATAGTTTTATCCTTTTTTATCCTTTTTCAGAATTTATAAAAGTGATCTGTTAGGAGCGACACCAAACCCATCAGTGAGGTAAAATTATTCAAGAAAAAATCCACACAAAAAACATGAACATTCCCAACATTAAGTGCTTTTTACATCATTGTTTGACAACAGAGGTTTTCCTCTCGTAAACTTTAGGCCAGCGTTTCTTAAACGTCTTTGTCTTTGGGCAATGTATTTGTGGCTCTTGCTCATTAACTCAGACATTTCACTGGGACTGAAGCCGAGGGTCTACAGCCAAAGGAAAAACTTGATCCTAAAAGGAGTCCTGATCTATAATCCACTTAATAGCCAAATTACAAAATCTCTTCATTATTCCTCTAATACTAGAGACAAGTAGACAAACCCAGAGGGAAATCTTGTCCTGAGACTGCTTTGGTTTGTGCTGTTTTTGTGATTTCTTCATCTGAATGTGATTGTTTTCTAATAAACACCTGCTCGTTGATGACGGTGTCCAGTCGCCGCAGGCAGGCCTGGCAGAAGGTGTGTCCGCAGTAGAGTTTCCGAGGGAGCCGCTCCCCCAGGTTATAAACACTGTAACAGATAATACAGTCCAGCTTTCGACTGTCCCTGCAGGCTTGGAGCTCCTCCTCACTGCTCACTGGGGCCTCTGACACCGGAACCTCATCCTCAGTCATTCTGCTGAAGATATACACCCACCTTTACAGGTATACACTCACCTTTACAGATATACACTCACCTTTACGGATATACAATCACCTTTACAGATATACACTCACCTTTACAGCTATACACCCACCTTTACAGATATACAATCACCTTTATAGATATACACCCACCTTTACGGCTATACACTCACCTTTAGAGATATACAATCACCTTTACAGATATACACTCACCTTTATAGATATACACCCACCTTTACAGATATACACTCACCTTTATAGATATACACCCACCTTTACAGCTATACACTCACCTTCACAGCTATACACCCACCTTTACAGATATACACTCAGTTTTATAGATCTACACTCACCTTTACAGATATACACTCAGCTTTACAGATATACACTCACCTTTATAGATATACACCCACCTTTACAGCTATACAGTCACCCTTTACAGCTATACACCCACCTTTACTGATATACACTCACCTTTATAGATATACACTCACTGTTACAGATATACACTCACCTTTATAGATATACCCTCACCTTTATGGATATACCCTCATCTATAAAGATATACACTCACCTTTACAGATATACACTCACCTTTAAAGATATACACTCACCTTTACGGATATACATTCACCTTTACAGATATACTCTCACCTTGTATAGATATGCACTCACCTTTACAGATGTACACTCAGCTTTACGGACATACACTCACTTTTATAGATTTACACTCAGCTTTATAGACATACACTCACCTTTACAGATATACACCCACCCTTACACACTGAACAGCTTTCTGCTGAATTTAAAAACGTACCATGCATACAGAAAGTTTTTAGACCCTTTCATGTTGTCCTCATTTCATTATGTTCAAGACTCATCTTAAAATGAATTAAATTCATACTTCTACAAGCAATACTCCACAGTGACAGAGTAAAACAGGTGTTTCTAGTGAAATATTCAGACCCTCGACACTGACACTCTGGTGCATCTGACTCTTTTCAGAGGTGCTTGAGAAGCTTCTACAACTTGATTGGACTCCAGCTTTACCTAATTGAAATCGTTAGACATAATTAAGAAAGGCACACACCTGCCCACATAAGGTCCCACAGTTGATGGGGTGTCTCACAGTGAAAACCAGCCCAGAGGTCCAGAGAACTGTCAGAAGACCTGTGAGAGGATCATGGCGAGATGTAAAGAGGGATACAAGAACATTTCTGCAGCATTAAAGGTTCCCAAGAGCACAGCAGCCTCCATCCTTTCAAATGGAAGAGATTCAGAACCAACATCAGTCTTCTTTGATCAGGCCACCCACGGAGTGATCGGGGATGAAGGACTTGATCAGGCAGGTAACCAAGAAACCAGTGATCACTCTGAGCGAGATCCAGAGATCTTTTATCCAGGGAGAGCCGTACAGAAGGAAAACCAACAGTGCAGCACTCCACTAATCAGGCCTGTACGGTAGAGTGGCCAGACAGAAGCCGTTTCTCACTAAAAGGCACAAGACCACCTGCTATGACAAGCAAAATCCTCCGGTCTGATGAAATAAAGACTGAACTCTTTGACCACAATTCCCAATGATGTGTGTGGAGGAAAGCAGGCACTGAGCATAACTTAATCAATACCATCCCTGCAGTGAAACATGGTGGTGGCAGCATCACGCTGTGGGAATGTTTTGCTGCAACCAGGACTGAGAGACCAGTCAGGATAGAGAGAAAGATGGATGCAGAAAAGTACACAGTAGTCCTCAGGGAACACCTTCGGTAAAGAGTCCTTTTGTCAAATGTGAACAGTGTGAAATTCTTTCTTTGCATTTAAGCCATTTAACACATTCACCAAGTGAAGCAGCAGGCAGCCAGGAACACAGTGCCCGGGGAGCAATGTGTGGGGATGGTACCTTGCTCAAGAGTACCTTAGTGTTGCCACTAGCAGTCCTGGGATTTGAACCCACAACATTCTGATTGCAGGGGCAGCTCTTTAACCACTAGGCCACCTGCAGAGTGCGCTGGAGCTCAGGTTGAGGCGAAGGTTTACATTCCAACAGGACAACGACCCAAAGCACAGCACAGAGAAAACAAAGGAACAGCTTCAGGAGAATTCTGTGGAGGTCCTGGAGTGGCCCAGCTAGAGTCCGGACCTGAACCCAGTAGAGCATCTCCCCAGTGACCTGAAAACGTCTGCACAGACGCATCCATTCCAACCTGGTGGAGCATGAAAGATTCTGCCAAGAAGAACGGCAGAAAATTCCAATAAATTAACAAAACATTGGAACCTGTTGTTGCTTTGTTGTTGTGGAGTACTGTGTGTAGACTGATTATAGAAAATACGAACTTAATCCATTTTGGATGAGTCTTAGACTAAAAAAAATGAGGACAACTTGAAAAGGTTTAAAACTTTCCGTGTGTACAGTGAGTGACATGTGTAAGTTTGGCCACCCTTCCGGCGAGATGCCCTTAGCTGAAATTACAGCCACCAAACATTTCATGGTTGTCTTGAATCTGCACGTTTATGTTGTGAATAAAACCCAATTGTAGGTTTTCAATACAGTTAAAGTCTGAGGATGGCGAAGACCACTTCAAAACCTTAATCTTAGTAGTTAAAAGTTGGTTTTGGATTATTGTTTTGTAATTTCCAATCTCTATTTTTACTGAGTTTCTCTCTAAGTGTGCTGCAGTCATTTCCAGAATCATTTGTATGACACACAAACTTCCAAGAATAATAAATCAGTCACGATTTTATGGTCATTATTTTACTGGAAATGAAATAAATAAAATGTTATTCTCACTTCATGCCCAAAAGTTTGTACGCACATAATAATCCATATACTAATTCAAAATTTCTTCTGAAATGAAGAGGATTAACAGGGAGTTCACCCCTGATCATTTCGCTTGCTTACTACTCCAACCCCCCCCCCAAAAAAAAAAAAACCCTTACCCCATCCCTTCCTTTGTCTTACCTTCTGACTTTCTTTGACAGGTGTTGTTTAGGCATCATTTGACAGGTGTTGTTTAGGTGTACCGAGCATGCAGTATCTTAGTTGAATGGTAGATGTTGACTTAAGTTTTGCTTTACAGGTCTAAGATACAGTTGTGGACTACTTGAGCACTGATGTACGTTGCTCTGGATAAGAGCGTCAGCTAAATGCCGTAAATGTAAGCTGGATCATCATTTGGATGAATTACAAACTTTTCATTATGTGTGTTACACAAGCGAATGTTTACTAAGAAAGAAAATAAACTACTATGATACATTACATATTTCGAGGTTCACTGTAGTGGATCTTATGAGTAAAACTCATAAAACACACAGGAACCACAGAACTTTTAAAGTAAACAGATTTTTTTTTGTATTTAACTAAAAAACTAAGAATATTTTTTACAAACTGTCTTTAAACTAAGAATATTTTATACAGCCTGTCACATTGCTCTGCAGAACAGAAGGTTTATCTGGCACTTTTTAAATGTTATATTTGTAAATGCACACATTCTGTAAAGCAAGCAGTTTCCAAATGACGAGATCTTGAAGAACTTTCACAGCTTTATAAAAATCTATAATTCTTTTAACCTGTAGTTTCTATCTCTATAACAAAACAAATTAAAAAATGCAACAAACTGTGCATAAAATTAAAAAATATCATACAGAAACCATGCAGTGTAAGAAATCCTCAGAAATGACCTTTGAAACAATGTCTAGGCAATACGACCACAATTCAGGCTTAATTCAATAGTTTTAACCAATAAATGTGTGTGTGTGTGTGTGTGTGTGTGTGTGTGTGTGTGTACTACTTAGTGAGCCTGTAAACTGAATCCATGGTGTCTGTTTACTAGTTGTCTGAGGATGTACAGGAACATCCATACGTCTTCATGGCTTTGGAGAGAACTTGTAGATTATTAGTCCCCAATGAACGTGCACTGAATTATGAAATGAAAAATACAGAAACCGAGTGATGAGTAAACAATGCTTCATTCTGAACCATGAAAGACGACCAAATTTAATGTTATTAAAAACAGCATTATTACTCTCTTCATACTGAGCACTAATAGGTTAAATCTTTTATCAGTTTTGTATCAAGTGCTGTTTTTTTTCTGGAGAATTTAAAATAATGAGCCATTATATCTGTTCTTTACATTATTATAGGATCATTATCTCCCCATAATTCATATCGTGAAATAACATCATCGCCATTACTGAGTTATTATCAATATAGTCAAGATCAGTTGCTGTGACCAAGTTCTTCATTTCATCATTATTATAAAACTGAGGTCAGTGAGACTGGAATAGTGTTCCAATTGGAGCACTTCGATCATTTCTAAACCTGTGTTTTTATCTTACCCTCAGAGTCTGAAGGTTCCTGGGAGTCCTCTGTGGTTCCAGTAGAGACAGTCTTTCCTCACAGAGCCGTCCATCCCAGCACGGACCCCTGGACCCCCGGCCGAACTCGGATCATTCTGTCTCTGCAAGCATCCCCATCGAGTCCTCGCCAGCTGGTATAGTCCAGAGTTTAGTCTGGAGTTTAGTCCAGAGTTTAGTCTAGAGTTTAGTCCAGAGGTTAGTCTAGAGTTTAGTCCAGAGTACAGTCTAGAGATACATACAAACGCCAACGAGGACTATGAGGACCGTCGACTGCTCTCAGTGCCTCTGACTCTTTCTAAATGACTCTTGAATAGAGGACAGTGTTCACTTCCACAGTCTTTAATATTTAAGGCCCGCCTGTCACTGTGTACCCACGCCTTTCTCTCGCTCTCTCTGTCTCTCTCTCTCTCTCTCACACACACACACACACACTCACTCACACACACTCACAAACACGTGTGAGTTGTGCTTGGTATTTTACAGTGATATTGTGCTTTGCCTCCTGCCTAAAGGACTTTTTCCCAAAGCAGCATTAAAGTTTATTGTGTTTTGTCGCAGTTAAATGTTCTGAATGTTCTCCTAATCACTACTTTTTTGGAAAAAAGAATAATTAAACACAAACAAATATTGAAATGCTCTAGCACGGCCCTGTGTATCAGCTGTCTGTGATGGAGGCTGGCTCGTGTTACAGCTGCAGGGGGCTGAGCGTGCCGCCAGCTCAGACAGGGACTGGTCCAGGGTCAGCTTTTATGTTTTTCTCACTCTGCTTATGACTAAAAATATATGTGTAGGTCTGACTGTAGGTCGGTTTGTGAAGGGAGTGCAGTAGAAGATGAGAGGTCTATCAGCTTACAGTCTCCACAATAGCTGTCCTGAAACCTGAGTTGCCCACAGACAGCCTGTCGTCATTCTGGACCTGCCAAGGAGGCCTGAGGGCCGTAATTACCCTGCAGGGAGGGTCGGGCACGGCCTTCACTACTTATCAAGCATTATTGGTGAAAGTCATACTAATTCTTCCTCGCCTCCATCATCCTCAGCTCAAACGTGGACTCCGTAAAGCTGCTTTTACAGCACTGGTCATAAAAATGCTTTATAAATAAAATTGATTTCCACAGAATGAACGTCTTTGGGTTGGTGTCATTAGTTTAGCTGCGTTCTGTCTAGATCTGTTTGTTTACCTTCATTAATTTTGATTAAGGCAGATCCTGAAGGCGTCAGGGTGATCACTGTCGACCACAACACTAGGGAGCAGCAGAACACCTGAATTAGCTCACAGACATGGACTCACAGAAAGAAGGTGTACAGTAATCCCTCGCTTTTCACGGGGGTTACGTTCCAAGAGCACCCGCGTATAGAGGAAAAACCGCGTTGTTTTGGTAAAAAAAAAT
>JBBIGA010000083.1:11572141-11587799 GCA_037576975.1 Alestes dentex
AACCCCATCCAGCACCTTTGGGATGAACTGGAACGGAGATTGCGAGCCAGACCTTCTCGTCCAACATCAGTGTCTGATCTTATAAATGCTCTACAGAATGAATGGCCAGAGAAACTCCAAATCTTGTGGAAAGCCTTCAAGAAGCTGTTATATAATATAGGGAAACCAACTCCATATTAAAGTCTATGAATTTGACTGCAGTGTCATTAAAGTCCTTGTTGGTGTAATGGTCAGGCGTCCCAATACTTTTGTCCATGTATGTGTTTGTTACATGGTTGCTATAACGATAATGTTAGAGCCAATAACCTGAGGGCATGTCAAAGGGATTGAAGAGCTGATTGACAACCTCTTGAACCAATTGTTCATATACTTTTTATTTGACACGGCTTTATATCCAATGGAATTCCGAGGAGGGCGGAGCAGCTAGGGTCCGATCGGCCAATCACAAACCACGGCAGACACTCCTGTAGATTCACAATGAACTCGGGGCGGAATGCGTAGGTTTCTCGTTGAGATATTGAAGAGCCGAACGGGTACCTGCAGGTTCGTATCTGCTGGATTTTTGGTATTTTTGTGTGATTAGAAGGCATTAAATAATTCAGGGGGGACGCTATAATCTCGCAGAATGTCTCACTCTTGGCCTTGAAGTGAAAGATGTGTCTGTTCATATTAATTAGTGTCATAATTAATAAGTGCTGCTTATAGCTGCTCTCAAATTATCTTGTCAGTTAAATTCAGTTTATTCCCTGATTATTTAATCAGTTTAATAAAATCGTATTTAATATTCCTGACTGTCTAATCGGTGAATACGCACTGCTTGGGTTTTTTCCATGATAGCTAGCATTGTGGCGAAGTTATTTGTCTTATGTAACCATTCATCTAATTTAACAACGTTTATTCAGATTTTAGCCTTTTTTGGCATTTGTTGTGAGAACCTGGTGATTTAATCCGCCCGTCAGTCTTTTGACCACTTTAGTTGGAAGTAGCCTATGCTAAGCTAACCTGCGGGAAAACAGCAGGCCATTTTGTGATCGGCTATTGGCTAACGGCTAACAGCTAGCCGCCTCAGCTCGAAAAACTTATTATTATCCAGAGAACCGTCGTCTTGATCCAGTATCGATTAACCGATGAGTTATAATCGATTACACGAAGGGCTTGCTGCTGGCTGAAGAGTAATTAACGTTTGTTTTCGCTCCATCTGACAGGTTTTGTGTGTTGCTAATGTCGTTAGCTAACGAGCTAGACGCAGCTCGTGCACCATTTTGAGGTGAAGAGGGCCTGGCTGCTGGAAGGAATATCCTGTTTTCTGAGGCTCTCTTCTGTTTTCAGAGGTTCTCTTCTTTTCCCAGAGGCTCTGAGATGTTCTTCAGAGGCTCTCCTCTGTTTTCGGAAGCTCTGAGATGCTCTCTGCTGTTTGCAGAGTCTTTCTTCTGTTTTCAGAGATGTTTTGCAAACAGGACCGCGTATAAACGCCCCTTGCCCCTCAGAAGGCTTGTTTAATGTTATTTAAACTGAAACCAGATAGCTTAAATTGAAACCAGGTGTCTAGGCATGTTACAGTTGTCGGTGTTTTCCATGCCCCGTTTATTTGTTTTGCTTATTAACGTCACATTTTTGACAGGCAGGTGAAACATTGCTTGTTGGCATTATTGCAGATGATCTCCTGGTGGTTAGGGAGTTGGCCCTGTAATCAGAAGGTTGTGGGTTTGAATCCCGGGGCTGCTAGTGGCACCACTGAGGTGCCTTTGAGCAAGGTACCGTCCCAACACACTGCTCTCTGGATGCTGTGTTTTTGACTGACCACTGCTTTTCTTGGTGAATGGGTTAAATGTAGAGAAAGAATTTCACCCTGTGTGCTGTGGTGTTTTCACTGTGGTGTTTCCACTTTATTTTATTTTAATTTTAACAGAGCCGGTGGTTAGATACAGCAGTTGAGTCAGTCCTTGACACACCCACTCAAAAAAGGCTCTTATAAAGGACCAAATCCCCATCTGAGCCGTTTACTTGTCTCTGTCCCTCAGAGAGACACCCGGAGAGGAGAGCCCGTTCCAATTTCCCTGTTGGTAGAAGACAATGGAGACAGAAATTGAACAGCAGGAGGAAGAAACTACATTCAGCAACACTGACACAAACGGTAAGGTTTGCAAAAGACAGTGTTTTCTCACTGTGGGTTCTTCTCACTTCACTGGTGAGTGATCTGTTTCATATTTGTAACTATAAAATTGCCTCATGCTGTATACACCATATGCACAAAGTATCAGGGATGCCTGTCCAGGACACCAACAGGGACTTTAATGACACTGCACTCAAATAGACTTTAATATGGAGTTGGTCCCCCTTTGCAGCTATAACAACTTCCACTCTTCTTGGAAGGCTTTCCACAAGATTTTGGAGTGAGAATGTGTGGTAATTTGTGCCCATTCATTCTGTTGAGCATTTATTAGGTCAGACACTGATGTTGGACGAGAAGAACTCCTCCAGCCATGTCTTTCTAGAGCTTGCTTTGTGCACTGGAGCACAGTCATGCTGGAATAGAAAAGGTTCTTCCCCAAATTGGGTCCAAAATGTCTTGGTATGCTGACGCATTATGATCGTCATTCACTGGGACCTAGTCCCCAAACCCTGGAAAACATGCGTGTCCCAATACTTTTGTCCATATAGTGTAAGCTTGTTTTGTGTACAAGAAATTTGGTCATGGTAATTGTGCACATGTATGACTAACATACGTTCAACTGAATTTGAAAATAAGTAAACAAAGCAGAGGACGTTAAATGGGCGTAAAAAAGTGAATATGGAGAAAAATACAGGTTGGCGGTATTTTGCATGATGCTGTGGAGGAGCCATTTCAGAAAAAAAAAGTTCTAGTCTCTCACACCTGCTTGCTTCCCTAGGCAAGCGCCCTGCTGAGGACATGGATGAGGAACAAGCCTTCAAACGCTCCCGCAATACAGATGAAATGGTGGAGCTGAGAGTGCTGCTACAGAGCAAAGTGAGTCTTAGGTTTCTGAAATAGCAAGGGTTTTAATAAGTGATGTCTACCTTATTTGTACATAGAAAATGCTAGTAGCACAATAGTAAACTAAGAATGCAAAAAGCTTATTAGTTAAAAAGACACAAGCATATTCCAGTAAGGGTCCTTCAGCCTAATGGTGTCTTATGAAACAGGCAAAATGTTTGTGTCTCTCTTTACAGAATGCAGGTGCTGTGATTGGGAAAGGTGGCAAGAATATTAAAGCCCTTCGGACGGATGTGAGTATTCGGAATTTGGAGAGGATGATTAATACATTAGTATGAAAGCGTTGTCCTCTCAGGATGGGGCTTGTCCTCTGATCACCACCGATCATGCTTTCCAGTTTTTTGTTGGCCAATGTTCTTTTGGGTTTGTTTTTGTTTTTGTTTTTTAAATTAAATATCTAGATTTGATCTCAATCTAAAACATTAATTGATCATATTTTCATACTTAAGTCCCACAGTTCAGACATCACATTAGTGTATTGAAGTCTAATTTATAAAATGAATTTTGTTGTCGTAACTGCATCTGTAGGGGTGCAAATCACAAACGTTGCATGCAACTTGACCTTGAGGGGAACTCTTGCTCTCCTTAGCCGGTGCATTGGTGCAGCTATAGGTTAGCTCATTTGGACAGACTCTCGTGCTCTGTAAAGGGGACCTGATTGTGTATGTGGGAGGGGGTGGTTGACATAAAGTGGGCATGTTCTCAATCACTGGCTCTGTAGAAGATTATCTCTTGCTCTACCTGTCAGATGTGATGGCAGTCATCATTTTGTGCCGTAACCCTAAAACAGATTGTCTTGACTCTTGAGCTGACCCATAGTCTTGTAAACTGCTGTAGTTCTGTTTCATAACTGTCCAGCCCTATTTCTTGTGCACTCGTTGCCAAGTCTCTTCAGATTTTTTTTGGACAATAGAGTGATGAGTTTAGCTTTGTATTCAATTAAAATGTATTCCTTCTCCCCCTCTTCCCTCTCCTTTACTTTTTTTTTTATTTTTTGTTTGTTTTTTTTGGCCACCTTCCTCCGTTGCCCATGTACTGGATCGACATGCCCCTCCTGCGTTGCCCACCTTGACGTTGGCCCAACCTCCGCCCCTGAACGCCCGCCCACCTGACACCCCGGTTGGCCCCATAAACGTGCCCCTCCCTAAACGGGCACCTTACTTGACAACATGTGATTGAATGCCCTTGCCCAATGCCAACCTCCACGACCAATGCAGTACAATGCCAGTGTATCAGTCCCAGACAGCAGTGGCCCAGAGCGGTATGTCCCACCAGTTATTGCCTCACTGCCTGATTAGAACAGAGAACACATGTCTTTGATAACCTGCCTTCTGTTTCATTTTAAACGTTTTATATACATAGTATCCCCCCCTTTTAAGAAACATGTATTGTTCCATTTGATTTTTTTATGTCTTCTCCCCTTCCCCCAACACCCCATTCAGTCTTTATTTGGGACCTTTTTCTTTGTCAGTCAAAGTGTATATATAAAGTCTGTTCTGCCACATGAGAGGGAGAAGGTTCCTGACTCAGTTATTCAGTCTGAATGGAAGGAGCACTGCTTGGATTGTTAAATATATTTTCATTGTTGTTGCTGCTGTTTTTGCTGCTGTTCCTTTCTCTGGTATTGACTGTGAATTGTTAAAGCCAAGTCTTATTTCTTTCTGTCCTTGTTAGCCCACCTTGCCCCTTCTCCCCCCGCCTCCCCACTCCGCCCTCTGGGCCCACCACCTCACTGTTCTCGACATCGCTGTTCATGACTAAGGCGCTGTTGCGCCACCCTCGCTGTCATCATCACTGTTGTCTTTGATTTGTTTCCGGTACTGCATCTCTCCCCTGGTTTGGTTTTACTCTCAGGCCACCCAACAGGCCTTTTCCCTGTTGCCTTGCTCCGGCTCTAAACCACACCTAGTGGTCTCCACTCACACTCTCTCCACCCCTTTTAGCTTTTGCTTTTCATTTTTGGCTTATTATTGATTTATTCATCGATTAAAAATATATATATATATTTTCTCTCTCTGTCGCTGTCTTTCTCCGCGTGTCACCGCCAAGAGGTGTGCTAGTAGTGCCATAGTTGTAATGGTGGAAGGTTTCGGTTTTTTCTCCCTCCTCCCAGAATTTGCTAATGATGGTGTAGTGTAAAGTAAGTGACTCTAATATCCTGTGGAGTATCTAGTTATCACTGATTCTCAGTCCTTCCACTGTTGCCCATATCCTCAGGCCTGATGTCTTTTGTTGAATGTGCAAGGGACAAATGCATGTCAGTTACTCATTTGATTCCAGTGTTGGGAGACCTAAACATGTGTTCAACAGTTTTTTTAATTCACTTTTTTTGTTGCTTTTAATATATTTTACCTTTTTTCCTTAAATTATGGTTATGCCAGACTGTAGTTATGTGGATCTAAAGGTTTGTGTCTGTTTTGCTCTTGTTTTCCAATATGCTTTTATTTGGCCTTCTGGCTGTGCTGTCACAGCATCCTGAGTGTGAGTGCAGATATAGAAACCATTGGAGAGATTCTTCTGAAGATCATCCCCACTCTTGAGGAGGTAAAGCCTTGTCCATGTTGTATTAGTACATTAATTGCATAATTATAAATAGCTTACAGATTTCTTCTACCATGTAAAGTTGACATGGGTATATTTCAACCCAGGTGTTAATGCACAATTTCAGGGTTGGTATATTGGCTTAATATTATTCCCCTCTGCACATATTTGGCAGTACCAGCACTACAATGGGATAGATTTTGATTGTGAGCTGCGCCTGCTAATTCATCAGAGTTTGGCCGGAGGCATAATTGGTGTCAAAGGTGCCAAGATTAAAGAACTAAGAGAGGTAGGTGTTATTTTTAAAATGAGTTCCTATGGCTTTGAAAGGAAGCTTGTTTTGCTCAGTTTTTGTGTGTTTGATCCTACTGATGGTTTCTGATTTTTTTGAGCATGGTATGTTGTTTTTATTGCTTTTTTGAAGTTTAGCAACAGTTGCGTATGTTAAATATGTCAATAGACAGACTTAAGCAGTTTTTACATATCAGCGCCAGGTACTGGCTGGTGAGTCAGGTCCAGCCTTTGCATTAGGGATCTGTCAGGGTTAAGAATGTTCAGACATGTACATTCTCACATACAGCTCCTCCGGGTAACGTCTAGAAAGGTTTGTAGTTGCAGGGCATGTCTGAAAGTGACCAAATACATTTTAGCAGATGAGTAAGAGGAGGGGAAGAGGACTGAATTACATAAAGAACATTTGTGTGTTTCCAGTGAGAAGTGGTTTCCAGCGAGAATAAAACTTTTCAGAATGAAGTTTTCCAGTTTAACAGAATTAAATGTATTGCTTGAGTAAGGCAGAAGCTATTGCGTCTCCTTTCATTTGGATAAAGAGGGATGTTTGTAGTGACTGCTCTTAAAACCCTCGTAAAAAGTTGGGTGGGTTCCATATGTACATTAATGAAAAGTTAATTTTGAAAAAGCTTAAATTGAGGTCTGTTATGTCTAAAGAGGCGCATCTAACAAAGACCTGTGAATGTTTCTTGTTTACGGTGGTCATGGCTAAGATTTATTTCAGAGATGATTTTGACAAGCTTAGATTTCGGTAAATGCATGCAAAGTACCACAAAATTACAAAATAATACATTCGTTTGCTGTACAATCAAAAAATGCAATGTTTTACTGGGAAACTTCGGGTCCTGGCATTCACGTGGATGTTGCTTTGACACGTACCACCTACCTAAACATTGTTGCAGACGAATGCCCTGTCTCCCAGCAAATATTGTTCAGGAATGTTTTGATGAACATGACCGAGAGTGCAAGCTGTTGACTTGGCCTCCGCCTGATCGAACACTTGTGGGATGTGTTGAACAAAGTAGCCCACTCCATGGCTTGCATTAAAGTAGATCAAATCTAGTTTATTGCTGTGGTTCCAGCATTTAAAAAGTGTATTACTGTTAATGTTTTATCCTGATTGTAATGGTGGTTCATTTTGGTTCTCGTTGACCTTTTTTCTTTCAGAATACACAGACCACCATAAAACTCTTCCAGGAATGCTGCCCGCATTCAACTGATCGTGTGGTTTTGGTGGGGGGTAAACCTCAGCGAGTGGTTGAGTGCATCAAAGTAATCCTTGAACTGACATCAGAGGTAATATGACTGAAACTAGGATGTACAATTACTTTATCACATTTATGGAATTTATGTCTGAATCGAAGTCACAAACAAAATGCAAAATGCAAAAAAAAAAAAAAGTTTTTATCCGAACTTTGTCCTCACCCTCCTCCAACCAGGCCCCTATTAAAGGCCGTGCCCAGCCATATGACCCGAACTTCTATGACGAAACATATGACTACGGTGGCTTCACCATGATGTTTGAAGAGAGGGGCCGGCGGCCTATGGGAGGGTTTCCCATGCGTGGGCGTGGGGGTTTTGACCGCATGCCTCCTGGACGTGGTGGTCGCCCAATGCCCCCCTCCAGGCGGGATTACGATGATATGAGTCCTCGTCGTGGGCCACCGCCACCCCCACCGGGGAGAGGGAGTCGAGGGGGAAGCCGTGCCCGAAATCTGCCTCTGCCGCCTCCTCCACCACCCAGAGGAGGGTAAGACGACCAGAATCTAACAAATTTTTATCTTGCTGTATTTCCCTTTGTTTAGTAGTGGGTGGTTTTGGTTGTAGATCGAAACACATAATAGCTTCAGCTTCGCTTTCAGCATTGCTTGCTTGCAGTGGGTACATTTAAATTTACGGCATTCGGCAGACACCCTTATCCAGAGCGACTTACGGTCATTAGTTACAGGGATGGCCTTACAGTCTATAGTTACAGAGACGATCTTACAGTCACTAGTTACAGGAGCGGTCTTACAGTCATTAGTTACAGGGACAGTCTTACAGCTGTTAGTTACAGGGACGGTCCCCCTGGAGACACTGAGGGTTAAGTGTCTTGCTCAAGGACACAATGGCAGAAAGTGTGTGTGTGGGGTGGGGGGTAGTTTTACCCACTAGACTACTGGGTGGATCATACTGGGTACAAAAAACTGCTTTGAAACGGGGTGCAACAAGTGGATTATATCAGAAGTGGTCATTCACAGTTCATTTCTTTGTTAATGTACGAAGGCTGTCATGCATGCATGGCTGTTTCTTTGCAATTGGCCATACTAGTGGTTTTTCGCTAGAAACAACTTAAAATGCAGCAAAAAAAACATTCGGGTTGTGGTCTTGGCAAGCATGTTGTTTCATAAACCTAATAGCTATCCTCAAATGTCTAATGTTTATTTGGATTTACTTGTGGTGTGACGTACTGAGCTGACAATGAATAGAGGCATTTACAGATTATCCATTGGAGGGGGCATAAATGTGGACAGAGAAATGTGGACTGCATTTCTAGACTACAATTCTGAACAAAGTAGTTCTGACATTCTGTTTCTATCACACCATGGCTGAAGACAGAATTTCTCAGTCAGTGTCAAGAACCGCGGAATAAGACGTGCAGTGCACAAAAGTAAATAATGTAATGCTATGGTGTCTTGCTGTTTCTACTTGGAGTGGGATTAGTGAACAATATTACCACCCACTGATTTCTGTGGATTTCTTTAAAAGATAACACTTATTTTAGCCAGAACATGTAGCATATGTAAACTAACATGGTTTTTACAGTTGATTTTTCTGTTGCATACTATTATGTGAATAATTTTTAGTTGTCCCCGTTCATGTCCATCCTCTCTCTGCCTGCTATAGTGAGGCAGTGCCCAGATCCAGGTCCCTGAAGGTTTGTCTGTGTCTGGGTCTTATTTGTTTTATGGGCTGTGTGTGCATGGTTCTTACCCTGCTTTGACTATCTAACTTGGGTCCTGTTTTACTTATTTTTACAGAGGTGACAGGTTTTCTCACCAAAGCTATCACGGCAGTTTAGACGACAGACCAAAGTAAGTAAATTCAAGGACTTAAAAAAAGAAAAAACCAAAATCAGATCACTAGTTAACGTTCATTTTCAGGTGGCTTGTGCCTTAATTTTTGTTTTGGCTCATTTTCATTAGTCAGAGTGGCTGAACGATAAAGTTCCTACGGTTAACGTCTGGGTCAAATCAGCTGTGTCAGTGCGCTCAGCCAAGTTACAGAATTCTAACTATGTTTCTCTCGCTTTAAGTGACCGAAGAGGAAGACCTGGAGACCGCTACGAAAGTATGGTAAGTTACTTTCTCGAAAGCTGTTGTGATGATTACTTTTGTTGCACTGAGTACACGGGGTTCGTAGATAGTTTTGAGTCTAGGATTATAGGAACACGTTGAAAAATGTCTGGGAAAACCCCAAGTGGAAATGCTTGTTCTGTCTATAAAATGACAGCGTAATGGATGAGTGTGGAGCTCTCATCCCTGGTGCACCGGTTTGGACTGTTGTTGCTAGGCGACAGATTTTTGACTTACTTGTTTCCTTGGTTACCAAGGAGCCGCTAGATACGTAGGTGAAAACCGTCACACTCACTAGTGAACTCCGGGCAAAGCGGCTGCAAGTGCATCGCCCTATAGAATGCATAATGCTTGTTGCTAATGGCTGCCATTTAGGTGTAGATCAGACCAAGTTACTTGTTTGATTGTATCATGTGAAATGTATCTGAATATGTATGTGTGTATGCATATAGTTTGGACTAACACTTTCTTTGTCTCTCATTGATCAGGGTGGAGGTGGATATGGTGAGTTTTCTCTGTGTCTTTCTCTCATACATATTTAAAGTTACCCCTTGTCAAACATTTCACAACACTCCAGTAGCTGTAGTTCTTTCTTTCAGGGTCGTCTGTCTTTCATGTATCTAATATCTTGACCACGTTTTGTCCATTTTCTTTCCTTTATCTTTTTCTGAAGACAATAACTCTTCCTGGGAGCCCTTCCAGTCTGGTGAGTGTACGCCTTGCCTTCGTTTGCAGATACTGAGGTGCATGGAATTAAGGATTGAAATTAGCCAGAAGTATTATTATTATTTTTTTTTTATGTCGTCTTTCTCCAGGCGGCCGAGGTTCTTACAGTGATATTGGTGGCCCTGTAATCACAACACAAGTGACAATACCTAAAGATGTGAGTGCACAGGGGACTACACATACAGGTGCATGCACATGCATATAAAATGAGATACATGGAAGTGATATAAACATCTTATCCTATCCTTTTAGCTGGCTGGCTCCATCATTGGAAAAGGAGGGCAGCGGATCAAGCAGATCCGTCATGAGTCAGGAGCCTCCATCAAAATCGATGAGCCTCTGGAGGGCTCAGAGGACCGCATCATCACCATCACAGGAACACAGGACCAGATTCAAAATGCCCAATATCTTCTGCAGAACAGGCAAGTTGCAAATTGTATGAGCCCAACTGCAAACTGTTACAATAAAACAACCACTATGTCTTTCTTTGGTTTATAAAAAAAAAACTGTGAGGAATCTTTTCACATTACTTCTACAGTTTTTATTAGAACACTTGCTTAATCTGAACCTGTGACTGCCCTATTCTCTTTTATTTCACCTCTTGAAATAGTTGTGTTTGAAGTACATAGGTCATTTAAAGGTATAGTAAGTAGACTCCTCGACAACTGACACTGATAAGCATGAACATTACTTGATAGATAGTAAGTACTATGTAAATTCTAGTGTCAAGATAAGCTATATGGTCAACCACATGACCTGTAATAAGATGATCATTTGTGCCTGAACAAATTACATACTGTACCTTTATCACTTTGACAGCGCTTTTGATTTTGCATCAAATACCTTTGATGCATATTATGCTTTTCTCTCTACCTAACAGTTTCCTACGCTGGGGGTGCAAATATTGTTCTTTGTGACATGCATATAGGGTTTGGTAGTTCCATCCAAAATAGAATCCAAACTGTAAAGTGACTGACGGGCAAATGACTTCGAGCCCAGGAGAGTGGGAGAAAGCTGGCTTGCTTCTGTGTGGAAGACTTGTGATTTTGTTGTTTTTAGTTAGATAAAGTGACAACAAATCACAGTCTGCCCTACAGCACAGGCCCAGCCTCATCTGCCCTCCTCCCCCCCAAACTCTCACAGCTTTTCCTATTTCACTAACCCCGTCACTTAACATGTGTAATGTGTATGTCTGCATGTTACCCCACCCTTAACACCTTTTGCTGCCCCACCCTTAACTACTGCATGACTAGTTCCTAATGTTTCTGCTAACCCCAAGCATTACGCAAGTTTTACCCTTCCTACCACCATGACACGTTACACTAATCTGTACTGGCTAATACATGCCTACTTAACATTTTTCCAGTTGGAATAAACATGTTTAGTAATTCTAATAACCAGTAATTTTATCATTTTCAACCTCTCTTGTTTTTTCCTGTCACATGATCATCTAACAAATAGTTGTGAAAAACCTCTGCTTTGTTTAAATGCCACGGTGGAAGAAGTAATATGAAAAACTGTAATACTCTATACTTTTGAGAGCATTGCCAAATCTCTCGTGTGTAACAAGATGTAAATAACCTGTATTACCTACCTGCATTTATATGCCTATAAATAACTTTCCCTTGAGAAGTGGGGGCGATATCCGAAAGTGAAGGTGGTCAGGCCGGCCACACTACATTTACACACATGCAAATCTGATTATAATGCTTGCTCAGATACCTGTCCCGTGGTAGCACTATTTAGAATATAAAGCACTATTAAATTATAAAGTAAACATTTATAAACATTTGTTTTCGTTTTTACTAGGAATACCACTTAGTGTATTCATAAGAGCATTTCAAACTAATTTCAGTTCTTTAACAGTACAGAAAGCGCTAGATTGCATTTCCGTGAGAAAATGTGAAGTGTGATTGTGTGGTTGACACCCAAACATTGGTTTTACGGCCAAAAAAAAGTCTGTGTTTAAAAGAAAAAGGGGGGGAGGGGGGGAACCCCCACACTGCCGGCAGTTTTCTGATTCAGTGCTCAATGTCACTGCTGATTATTTTTGGAATAACCACAACAAAGTGACGTCCTATTTTATAACTGACCTTAACATTAGTGTTTTGAAGTCTGTTTGAGTTTCCTGTGTTCCATGTTTGTTTCTCCGTGTTTTGTCACTCTCAGGCCACCTTAGCTGTGACGTCACAGACACTCTCTCCTCGCCACACATTTTGAAGGCAACTCGACCGTCAGCTCTCTCCCCATATATTACAGAAGGGACTTAACCACAAAAATAGATTTAACGAAAAACAAAATGCATTTTCGCAAAACTATGCAGTGTGTGATTGCGTGGTTGCTATAAAGTCAGTGGTTGGAAACACCCAGACTTTGGTTTATTGGGCAAAAAAAGTGTGTTTAAAAAAATTGGCTGAGATCATGAGCTTTACCACTGGACCACTGGGGGGCGGGAACTCACCTCGTACCAAGCCATTTATTCACAGACTGATAGTCAATTAAATGACATAACCTGAGTTTTAGTCTCTTGACGTCTGTTTGCGACTGCTGTTCTGCTGTGTTTCTTTTTGTTTTTGTTTCCTCACTTTTTGTTGCATCACGTGTGCCATATCCATAACGTCACAGACTCTCCAACACGTTTTGAAGGCGAGACACTCTTTCCCCATACATTAGGGAACTGACCTGGCCACAAAAATCTTAAGTTTGTTCATTACTTGGCCCCTGATCAACCGATGGGCAAAAAAAAATTGTATGTACACGTGCTCTGCAGGGGATATTAACAGACTGAAAATTATAGGAGGATAAAAAATGCAAAATTCACCTATAAAAAGAATAACAATTAAAAACACAAATAAAACTTAAGAACAATAAAGATTGCTTCTGCAATCACAATAAATATTGTGGCACAGCATGCTCAGACCACTCATGTTAGATCACTGTATATGTTTCCTCTCTGTAACTTGTTGACAACAATGTGTGGTTCTCCTTTTTCAGTGTGAAGCAGTACTCTGGTCGGTTCTTCTAGAAGACGGCAAGTCACGTCAAACTGCCATACCCATTTTACTTCAGCTTCTTTTCAGAGTCTACATTCCTCTGCTTCTTGGGTAGATGTGCTTCCTGCCGCTCTCTTCTCAAACATCTTAACGAAAGATTACTCGGGGGGAGGAATCTTTAAAGCATCAAGAATGAGTGGATCCTTTTTTTATTATTAATCTTTGCCTTCCCCCGTGCCCCTCTGTTCTTGCACGCAAAAATTTTTCTAATTTTGAATTTCTGTATTCTGTACCAAGCAATGCTCTTCTGTACGTCTGCTGTTAGCCTTACCAGAGCTGCATGCCCATTCAGTGCATCATGCAAGATATTTTTTTGGATTTTTTTTTCTTTTGTTTTTTGTGGTTTTGTTTTGTTTTTTGTTTTGTTTTGTTTTTTTTTTTTCTCATTTGTAATTTCTTAACTGAGAAAAGAAATCTGTCTAAAACTGTAAATATTCAGTTATCAGTTGATGAATTTTAATATCAATACAATCTTATTTAATGGTTGAACTAGCAATGGTTTAGAAAAGGGGGAAGCTGGAGGAGGAACGTGGATTCATCCCTGATTTGAAGATTTTTCCCGTTTTCTAAGCCACCCGTGGAGATGGACTGACTCTACTTTAATTGATTTTTTGGGATCCATTTAATCTTGCTGATGCTTGTTTTGTACATCTGTTTGTAAGCATTTTTAACATTTTAGATGGGATCTTTCTAGACACCAGTCAACTGGATGAGAAAGTTTATCTATAAAGATTTGTGGCAGGTCTCCCTGTGTTCTCATCTATCTTCTTTCTATCTCTGTCCTTCTCCTCGTTCTGTTGTCTGTGTAGAATGTGCTACAAGTCTGAATAATAAAGTCTGTGCCACCTTTTATTAAAACTATTGTTAATGTATATTTTCAAGGTTGTTGGATTTAATTTGCATTTTAACGGACAACACTGTTCGAGGTGTACTCATGTTTTATTGATTACCAAGGATAAGATGGTTCCTGATGCCACAGAATATCTTTATTTTAAATATGTTTGTTTAATAAAACATTGTAGGGGGTGAAATATGACCTGGCCTTAATTTATTAGCACATTAAGTAAGTTGAGTTATGGTGTCTACGTGGAGATATATGTTCAGAGGGAAATAAAATTTAAAACAGTGATTCAAAGCAGAAAAGAAGTGTTTAGACCGTACTAAAGTTAGTCAGAGCTATCTCTGATCTCCGTAAAGTTAGGAACAAAGACACATTTTTCCTTGATTTGCCCCTCTGTTCCACGGTTAAAAATCAGATCAAACACTTTGAATTATTAAAGTACAGAGATTCAATTTTAAATTCCAGACTTGGTGTATTTGCATTCATTTTGGTTTCGCTTTCAGCACTATATGTATGTATGTAGTCCTCCCATTTCAGGGCATCATGATTTGGGCATGTGGCTTCACAGGTGTTTGTGATTACTTATGTTAGTTTTTATTGGTTTGAGTTTCCTTCTAATCCTTTAAACGCCTTTGGAGTCTGTATCTGCCGTTGTTTAACAGGAGGCCAATACCTGTGTCAGTGAAAGTCAGAGGAGCCGTGGTGATGCTGAAAACCAAGAACAGAACCATTTATGACATCAGTCAGACTTTAGGATTAGCAAAATCAACTGGAATATTATGAAATTATTCTCTGGTGAGTAGAACGATCTCAAAGGGGTTGATGGGCCAAGGAAGAGCTCCACTGGAAGAAGATGGAAGAAGAAGAATCACTATGGTTTAAAAAAGGCCTCTTCAGGAGGTAGGTGTGTATTTGTCAGAGATGGCATATCTGCAGAAAACCACTAAAGCAGCTTGGCCAGATTTTTAAAACAATACATACAAGAGCCTGCATGAGTCTGGAAAAAGATCTTGTGGACAGATGAAACCAAGAATAACCTGTAAGAGCAAAGTGTGGAGGCGAAAGGGAGCTGCCCAAGATCCAGAGCATACCAGCTCATCTGTGAAACGTGGTGGTGGGAATGTATGGTACAGATACTGCTGATGGCAAAATGAGTTCTGAGAGTATAGAAACTTTTGCTCCGGTTCCAGTAAATTCCTCTGAACACACTTTCCTTCATCCTACAGCACGATAACGATCCCAAACATGCTGAAACACAGGCAGACCTTTCAAATCCTTTTCAGCGCGGCTTTCAAATGTTGACAAGCCCCCAGAAAAGGACGCATTAAGGGCTTGTCTGAGCATCACTAAAAAAGATATTCAGCATTCGATGTCTGGAAACTGCAGACCTCATTAATTGCATGTTTGGATTAGCAACAAAAAACATAACTTTTTTAACACAGTACTGCTGTGTCCCAAACAACATGGGGCCTGGAAATGAGGTGGAATGTTGAAATTTAAACAAAATGAAACTGAAATGTATGCGAATACACAAAAGAATTTCCAAATACTGAAATGTACACACATACACTATCTGGACATAAGTATTGGGACCATCACACCAACAGGGTGCATTCAGATGCATAGACTTTAATATGGAGTTGGTACCCTTTGCAGCTATAACAGCTTGTACTTTTCTTGGAGGCTTTCCACAAGATTTTGGAGTTTCTGTGGGAATTTGTGTCCATTCGTTCTATAGAGCATTTATGAGGTCAGACACTGATGTTGGACAAGAAGGACTGGCTCGCAATCTCCGTTCCAGTTCATCCCAAAGGTGCTGGATGGGGTTGAGGTCAGGACTCTGTGTGGCCAGTCA
>JBBIGA010000083.1:11599933-11619433 GCA_037576975.1 Alestes dentex
ATATATTATTCTTTATTATTCTTTGTAAAAAATAGTATTACTCTGCTCTTCTAGTTAGATCCCAACTGCATTTCGTTGGTTTTGTACTTGTACACTGCACAATGACAATAAAGTTGGATCTAATCTAATCTAATCTAATCTAAAGATAAACTGTGAGGTTAAAGATGAATACTTTTGTTTAATTTAAATTTAAAATACAAACACTGCACCTACGCTGGAAAGAGACTTACCTTTGCATCACTTTTGTTTAATTTAAATTTAAAATACAAACACTGCACCTACGCTGGAAAGAGACTTACCTTTGCATCACTTTTGGCAAGACCATCATCCATGTTAGCATCCTCACTTCTGGTAGCCTGAGGACATGTAAACAAGTATGTGTGTATATATATATACGTATATATGTACAGTAAGTGTGTATTTATATATGTATGTATGTATGAAAGTTCGTTGCTTTTTTGTGCACGTGGGTGCACGTAGCACGCAGCTCTACGTCTCGACTGGTTTTCGTGGGTGTCAGGCATCCTATTACTTTTGTCCATATTATATGGACCATTATATTACCATTACATCAACAGGGACTGTAATGACACTGTCTTCAGATACAGAGACTTTCATATGGAATTGGTCCCCTTTACAGCTGCTATACTGCTCTGGACTCTGAGGGGAAGTTGTTTTTTATTTAATAAATTAGATAAAACGTGAATGCTCTGCAGTGGCAAATAGCTTTGGTTTTATATTTGATTTGCTTACATTAATGTTAAGTTGAGATTTACAGAAATATTTGAACTGTAACTGTGTAACTGTGTTAAAGGGAACACTGCTGTTAAAAGCTTCTTATTAGTTTAAAGTGTTTGCAAACCAAATGTAATTGAACCTTTGTTCATATGGCAATACTTTTAAAATAAATTTCATTTTGCGCATAATGCAATTAATCATGATTAATTGCATGGTTTTCTGCAATTAATTGTGATTAATTGCATTGTTATGTGCAAAATTAAATAATGAATACAAATGTTTTACAAATTTTAATCATTGCCCAGCATTAGTATGTATGTATGCATGTATGTATGTGTTTTGTTCCTTGGAAATTTGTACCTTGCATAGTGCAAGCAGGGCAGTCTGGAAGTGTCCACTTGTGTCATGTTTGATATCGTGCTCCAGCTCCTCTCCATATGCTGTAATCCAACATTGTTCATTTCACTTTGTCTTAACGCTAAATGTAGATTTACACTAGCATTCAAAAGTTTGGAATCACTAGTTATATTAATAGTTCTAATATTACTTAGAAGTTCTGACAATGTAGATAAATACTAGAAGCTAAACTCAATGAGCTCTTTTAAGAAATGAATTTGGTGTTTCAAGCTATTAAAGGATAAACAATATTCTGTAGTTATCGATTTATAATCCTTTGTTTTTTTGATCACCATGTTTCAGATCTCAGGCATTCTAGCATTAACTCAGTTATAAACCTTTCTCTATTATTATAAAATCATCTACAGTGCCCTCCAAAAAATATTAGTACCCTCGACAAGAGTAACATTTTAAATCTTCAGTATAATTAAGTCTTGGTACGTACCTTCTTTGAATGTGGTTTTAATAAGTCTTATTTCCTGGTTTGATCTGGTCCCAAGAATTTCATTCAGGACCTTTTCTTTGGTTCCCAAACCCTGGTTTAGAATAAAAAATCACATTTTCCTGAAGACACCAGTCTAAAAAAAAGTAGCTAATAAAGGGGGTTGCAAGTGTAAAGTAAAGTTCTGAATGAGACTAAATGTAATCATCACTCAAGCTCTTCCCAAAGCTCCACTTCAGAAATGTAGAGTACATTACCTTCAAGGCCTGCCTGAGCTCATGGGCATCAAACTGAGCCGGCGTCATCAGCAGGGCCAGGACCACATCTTCATAGTGGGACCTCAGAACTGATTTCAAAGTCTTTGCAAGATCCTAAGAAGTGAAAAGTGTAAAATGATGTCACATTATTGGGTGGTAGTCGTCTAGTGGGTAAAAGACTTGCCTGTGAATACAATGACCACAAAGCTGCAGGTTCAACCCCCCTCCCTGTAACTAATGACTGTAAGGCTGTCTCTGTAACTAATGACTGAAAGATGGTCCCTGTAACGAATGACTGTAAAACACCACCACGAGGAGAACATGCAAACGCCACACACACACACACACACACGCAGACACACACACACACACACACACACACACACACACACACACACGACAAGGACCAGGATTCAAACCCCTTCGACCCTGGAGGTGTGAGGCAACAGTGCTACCCACTGTGCCACCATGGGGGGCAGAGAAAAGAACCAGTCACTGTATTTCATGGACAGTTCATGGGTTTCAGGGACACGTACTTTTCCAGTGGTTCGTTCATAGGCTGCTTTGATCTCCTGTCTCTGTGCGTTAGTCCTTCTTGCAAGAATCTCTGTGATGGCATTCTCATCCACACCTGCAAACGATACAGACATTTGCACATGCCACAGTGTCTGGCTCCTGATAAACATAAGAACATGTGTCGACATAAATAGAGCCGTTAATTTATTAGGTTCCTCTATCTCGCAGCATGCTGTGCCTCCTCTGACCTTCAGAAAAATATGAATTTATGGGGTTCTACAAGAGGCAAGAAGAAGGAATGTTGCACAACCATGTCCAATTTTTGTTTGCAATTTTTGCTGTAATAATGTGGAAAGTAAAATAATCTTAGATATGTCTAATATTCTGCAACTATACTGAGACCATGCCCTTTATATAGGATTGAACCACCACTACCAGACATCACAGTAGCTTCAGTCCACAAGCCGTTACATTCCTGAACTCAGATCCTGCACCTAACATTAAGGGTCTGAACAGGATTTGACCTCTTACCTCTTAACTATTATAAAAATGCACATGACACTTTTAGCCATCCTAAACACACTGCACCAACACTTTTTAATAAAAAACTGCTTTAAAACTTGCTGCTAAAACAATTCTAACACTGCTCTACCTCAGAATACACTCTTATTTGCACTACCTGGCTGTTTTGGTACTTTGATGCTGCAATTTTGTACTTTGATGCTGCAATATAATGTTACAGCAGTTTTGTTTCTGCACTTCGTCTGTCTTTTGGTGACCTGGTCTATGTACACTATGCTATTAGCTTCAGACAATGCTTTTTCAACCCTCTGTGTACTCGTGTATGTGGCGGGGCTGACAGTAAACTCTCTTGAATCTTGAATCGTGAAATATGGCTCTCACGGTATGGCTGTGAGGAATGAGAGAACTCAAAAGACTGAAAGAACTCAGAGAAAGAGTCTTATTCTTATCATTTTTTTCTTCTTTCAAGGAGAAAAGTATTTGCACTATTTGTCTAAAAAAGTAATCTTCCCTTTGTTTAAGAACGCTTAACCAGTACTGGGGCCGTTACACAAAAGGCTAAACCCTTGCAAATGATGATGAATTACTCAAACTGTAATTGGATTACTTTACTCATTACATTCTCCCCACTCATCACAAAGTAATCTCACCACTCATTATTTACTTCTACATTACTTTAGGCCTATAAACCCAACAAATCTGTACCACACAGGGAGTACTCAAGAAAACTCAGTAGTCCTTTAGTATTTTACTGAGAAAAAATATAGCCAGTCACAGTAAATATCATTTAAATTCCTTTTCTCTGCTCTAAACAAGACAGTGATGTTTTAGTAATGGACCCAGAAACAGCAGAAACAATTTAAATTTAGAAAAAAAAAGAAAATGGTTCTGAATTATGAAGTCTGGCCTGGTTAAGTGAGGTCCGGACTTTCTTTTTCTGCAAGATTTTTTTACGGAAGTTGTGTTTCAGCATTTTTTCGCACGAGCAACTTATTCTGTACATAATTAATTGCATTTGACACTGTAAATCACAAAATACTTATCTCCCATTTTTCATCGACTGGTATCACAGACATTGCCCTTCAGTGGTTTAGGTCTTACCTTACAATTTATCACAATGGGTCAGTATAAATCTTCCATCTCTCCCGTCAAGCCAGGGGTCCCTCAGGGATCAGTCCTTGGACCCCTTGTCTTCCTTGTCTACATCTTGCCCCTTGGCCAGATTATACGTAGCCACGGTCTCAACTTTCACTGTTACGCTGACGATATTCACTATACATCAGTGCACACTCCCCCTCAGTCTCTCCACCCAACTCTCTAACAGCTTGCATTACTGACCTAAAGCTCTGGATGCAGGACAACTTTCTGCAGTTAAATACTGATAAAACTGAAGTATTACTATTTGGCTCCAAATCCTCATTATCTCATTCTGGGGATCTCTCAGTCAGTATTGATGGTGTGCTGGTAAAGCCCGCTCCGGTTGTCAGAAATTTTGGTGTGCTCTTTGACTCTTCACTTAATTTCGCACATCAAGTCCATCCCAAAAACAGCTTTTTATCACCTCCGCAATATCGCTCGCTTACGCCCATTCTTGTCTAGCAGTGATGCTCTTGGTCTAGTCCACGCCTTCATTATGTCTCGCATTGACAATTGGAACTGCTTGTTCACTGGCCTCCCTAGCAAATCTTTAAAAGGGTTACAGTACATATAAAACTCTGCTGCCAGGGTTCTTACACACACTAAACGCTCTGCCCACATCACGCCTATCCTCTCTCAGTTACACTGGCTACCAATTTAGGCTCGAATTAAGTTTAAAGTTTCAGTCCTCACCTTTAAAGCTCTCCACAGCCTTGCTCCTCCCTACCTTACTCAACTCCTGACTTCCTACTCTCCCTGTCATTCTCTCAGATCTTCTGGCACTAATATTCTTCTTGTTCCATGCACTAGACTCTCGTTCAGAGATCGTTCAGTGCCATGGCTCCCAAACTATGGAACTCTCTTCCGCAAACCCTCCATGACTGCTGCTCCATCTCATCTTTTAAACGCGATCTCAAGACCTTTCTTTTCAATTAATATTTCCCTTGCACCATGCCTATGTAATATGAATTTGTGTGTGTGTGTTTTTTTTCTCCTTTGCTATGTAAAGTGACCCTGGGTTTATGAAAGACGCTACATAAATGTAACTTATTATTCTTAGTAGTAGTATTAATATTGTTCTCTCAAACACAGACTTGAACTGCAAAAAACAACAATTCAGTCAACAAATGTGATTTGATGAGATTACAGTTACTTACCTTAACACATTTATTAATAACACATTGGTTAGTTAGTAACATGGTAGTTAGGGCGTGTCCTCAAGTTACGTTCCTATGAAAGTGATGTACAAGTCGAAACACACTCTAGCCTCAGCCACAGAAAAAGGAAAAGGACATAAATATACTGTACTTGTACACTGTACTGTGCTGGGGGCGCCGACTCTCTCACTCAGACGCCGCGTTACTGCGTATTCTTCCACACATTCCAACATTCTGCACAGTCTTTAACACGTAAGCAGTTTTAGAACCTTCACAGCGTCTGAGCTCTAGACTTGCTGTTGGCTGTACCTTTGGTTTCAATGGCTTTCTGTAAGGCTGCGGCATCCCTGCCAGCGTCGAAGTTGGGATCAGGCTTGATGGTCCCGTAGTAAGGCTGTTCACTTCCTTTGGAAGAACTTTTCCCCTGTCATAGCATACATGGGAAAATGGGATTGTCAGTGGAGACACATTGTAATAATTTGAAGGAAGATATTTTTAAAACACCAAATTCAGCTTACTGAATCTCATATTAAAATTAACTAACCGATTGATCATCGTCTGACTTGTGATCAACAATTTTTTTGATCAGTTTTTGGAAAAAAGCCATCTTGAGGGTCCTAAAAAAGAAATAAATGTTAATAACAAATATCTCGTATTTATTCCAGCCTTACAGCATAAACCAGTCAAATGTTAGAGCACTCGCTTAGCATGCAACAGGTAGTCGATGCCCGCAATCTCCATTGGGACGGCTGGTGGACTAGTGTTTAGGGAGTTGCCCCTGCTATCAGAAGGTTGTGGGTTTGAATCCCAGGACTGCTAGTGGCACCACTGAAGTACCCTTGAGCAAGGGACCGTCCCCACACACTGCTCCCTGGGTGCTGTGTTCCAGGCTGCTTCACTTGGTGAATGGGTTAAATGCAGAGAAAGAATTTCACACTCTGTGGTGTCTTCACACATGACTATAAGGGGCCACTTTACTGTCCATGGAAATCGAGAGAGAGTGACAAATGTACAACCTTATTTACCTCAAATTTAAAGGAGTAGGCCAACCATGCATGTTTATGTTTCTATCAACAGTTGCAAGCTAAGAGCCTGTAGTTAACTTTCTTTTTTTTTTTAGCAACATTAGAATAACTGATTGAGCCACTCCTTTAAATTACTAAATGAAGTGGGACTCAAAATGGGCCTTTTGAAACTACAGTACTTTACTGGGTTCACGTCTTTTGACAAATGATCCCTCCAAAAAAGTGATTCTCAAGAGTTCTTCAGTGAAGGCAATGGTTCCATGTCACAAATCTGAACCATCTCAATTCAAATTCTTTGCCTGGTGAACCTGGTTAACTGGTCCTTCTCTACAAAGGACATACACTCCTTCACTATCATTACAGAAGTCATAGAACCTTTTTGGTACCATACAGAACACTTTCCGCTAAGAGTGGATGAACACATCACAGCATTCAGTGTGAAATTTTTCCTCGGTATTTAACCCATTTAACCAATTTAAACCATTAAACCCATTTAACACATTTAACCCATTCAGCAAGTGAAGCAGTGGGCAGCCAGGAACACAGCGTCCGGGAAGCAGTGTGTGGGGCGGTACCTTGTTCAAGGGTACCTCAGTGGTGCCACTCGCAGTCCTGGGATTCAAACCCATGACCTTCCGATCGCAGGGGCAACTCCCTAACCAATAGGCCACCAGCCGCCCTGAAGAATATATCATTTCCAATGTTTTAATGAAAATGTCATACAAACTTAAATTTAAAGATCCACATTGGAAGTAGAAGTAAGTTCAAAACCATTTCCAGTTCAAAACACACCACTGTAAAACAGAGCAGTAAGAATAAAACAGAGACGTCTTACCTGCTTGTGGAGAGTGGCTCAAATGACTAGGTCAGGAATGGAACTCAACCAGTTTGTCGAACACCCACACATGCTGGTTGCAGTCCATTGCTGAGGTTGTGTGCTGGGCGGAGAGGATTCAATCAAACACTTCTGGTTCTACTAGTCTGCTCAACCACAATCGCGACCTCCAGGGAGTGTTGTAATCAAATACACTACTGTTTAAAAGGCTGGAATCAATGTGTTCTTCTATGTAAAACTAATTTGTTTTAAGACAAAAGCTTCAGACTGATTTTGCAGGTTAACGTAATTTATAGCTTTCAAATAAGTGGTTGAAAGTTGAAAAATGAAGATAGTGTGTTCAGAAAGATGAATGGAACTGTAGATTCTAAAATGCCAAAGGTTTAAATGAACCTATCAGTATAACCTCTTATTTCAGATCTTTATATGGTAAAATTGCTGTTGTGTAAAAAAATAAACAGACACACACATACACAAAAAATGTCTCATTTCATTTATTATAAAAGGCACAAGAAAACAAAATCTTTCTGATGAACAGATTATTATGCTGATTACTTCAGTTACATACACAAACTATCATTTTAAATTATTGTACAATAATTTCTTGGAGATATTTTGTTGGAATTATTCACAGTGTGATACATTTGATGCAGTTTTTAAGCTGTGTTTACCTACATAAAAAAAAAAAGAGAAATTCTCCAATTTTTTGTATTATTCTCTAGATGTTCATTGATTAAATGAGTTTAGGGGTTTAGGCCAGTGGCCCCCAACCTTTTTTGCGCCGCGGACCAGTTTCATGTATTTTCACGGACCGGTATAGATACAACAAAAAAAAGTGTGTTTTTATTCATTTTTGTTAGTTTGTGTGCAAAAATTTTGGATGTACCGTATCACGTGACTGAGATGAGCATTTTTTAAAATAAGAGATCTTTCAGACTCTGATCATCAATAAAAAATTGTATTATGTCTTTCTGTGCGGCCTGTTACCAAATGACTCACGGGCCGAGACCGGTCCACGGCCCGGTGGCTGGGGACCTCTGGTTTAGACGATGCACAGTACATTGCATCATCAGTCGGGCAGGACACTAGTGTCTGGGTGGGGGTCCCTGCCCCCTGCCACGGCCGACCCCTGGTGCCCTGGGGCCTGGAGCCTGGGTCACCGGCCCTCGGGCATTAGGATTGGCCGACGCCAGTGACACGTCCTTCTGCAGGTTCACGGCATTGCCTGCTGCTCCCGGCTTCACTTTAGGTTTCCTTTCATCAGGCTTGTCTTAGATACAGAGAGAAGAGACAGCAAATTTGGAACAATTAACATTCCTACGGTGAAGGTGGTAGTATGTGGATCTAGTGTGTGGAGAGGAAGGTGGAG
Organism: Alestes dentex; assembly: GCA_037576975.1. Classification (NCBI taxonomy): domain Eukaryota; kingdom Metazoa; phylum Chordata; class Actinopteri; order Characiformes; family Alestidae; genus Alestes; species Alestes dentex. The sequence continues at coordinate 11,608,328 of JBBIGA010000083.1, forward strand.
GTGGTAGAATGTGGATCTGGTGTGTGAAGGTGGAGGTGGATCTGGTGTGTGGAGAGGAAGGTGGAGGTGGTAGAAAGTGGATCTGGTGTGTGGAGAGGAAGGTGGAGGTGGTAGAATGTGGATCTGGTGTGTGGAGAGGAAGGTGGAGGTGGTAGAATGTGGATCTGGTGTGTGGAGAGGAAGGTGGAGGTGGGTAGAGCGTGGATCTGGTGTGTGGAGAGGAAGGTGGAGGTGGTAGAATGTGGACCTGGTGTGTGAAGAGGGTGATGTTGAGTATTCATGTGACAAGAGCGTCAGCGAACACCATGTAAATGTAATAGAGACATTTTCTTTGCGTTAATCTGGATTTCAGTTTGTTCCAATGAGCAGAACAAGTGTTGGCGTTCAGTCTGCACTCACCTGACACCACGAACGCCAAAAAAACGCCTGATTCAGACGTACATGTGAGCGAGGCCTTACTTTTTTTTGCCTTAAAGCTTCTTCCCATCCTGACAAATGACACTAAAGTTCATACCAATATCCTCAGGGACATTGTGATAAAATAAACCACTACTTTCGATTCGCTGTCACTTTACCAACATTTACATACTACGTCAAACTATACAAAAATTTGCTGAATATTTGATTCCATGATAAGTACTGTTTCTGTTTCCATACGTTTTGGCTCAAAGTAAAATGTGAATAAATATCAGTCGATACTTACGGTACAGCAAAAATTGCATTTAAAACCGTATGTCATACTATAATACTGACCTTTCTTTTCCTCTGGTGGGGGCAAATTTGAGCGGTTGGGTAGTAAGTCCTCCAAATCCTTCATGACTTGATTCGTGCTGTCTTTGTTATTCCGCCGGTTCTTCTCCTCGTCTCTCGCCTGGGAATGAGATTGTACTCATGTTTACAGACAAAGAACAGCATTGTCATCATTTATTTAAGTTCAGACTCTGACTTACCATCTGCATTTTCTTTTTCAGCTCGTTGTTTGCATTCTGATAGGCCACAGACACTGAGTTGAGATAGTAAATAGCCAGGCTGCAAGAATAGTAGAAGACTTTTTCATACATTACAGACAGTGAGGCATGCTGAAGTCTAAGGTTATTGCCAAAACCAAACGCAAATGTAAGTGGGTAACTAACACCATCAGTAGAATTGCAGGGATGATAAGGCCAGGGTTGGCTGCATAGCTGAACAGCGTCCCCAGAAATGAAGGTAGATCCAGCTCTATGGTCTCTATAATCACATCAAACATCCTCTCTTTGCCACTGTGGAAAGATAAGATAAGATAAACTTTTATTGGTCCCACAAGTGGGAAATTTGCATTGTTATGGCAGAAAGTGGACAGAAGAAAGGTAAGAGCAGCAAAACAATAGAATAAAAACTATACAACACAACAAGATGTAAAAACAAAATACACTTTACAACTAATACAAAAGTATAGATATAGACATTTGTATGTGTATTCAAATACATGTGTATTTATAACCGATATATGTCTGTGTATATGTATATAGTGGAAATATATGTATGAATGAAAACTGTGGATATATATACAGGTACACTTTGGAGTGTCCTCAGTTGATTGGTAGCAGCAGGCACTGACAAAACAGTAACAATGTAACAAGACAAGGACAGACAATCAAATGGACATTCTCAAAATTATTAATAATAATAATCTTTCATTTTGGACAAGATGTATTGCCGTTCAAAGGCTTGAAATCATTGTTAAAAGTCTTAAAGAGGGCTGTCTAGAAATTAAAATAATTGTAGTAATAAGTAGTTTATGTAGTAAACTCCAATTATTCACATTTGACTTGTTTGCTTAAATTTGATACTAAATGAGGAATTTCTAATTTAAAAAAATGATGTATTTTGTTAGAGCTGCACAAGTGGATTATTTTCAGTAATTTAAGAAGAATATTTTTTGTTGCATAAGGGTAAAAATGAAAATCATGAGACATCAGGAGGGTCAGTTTCAATTTTCATCACCAACATCCAATAAGATCAACAGTGGCTGCAAGTTCCCTCTATTGTATAAAAACATTTCAGTCATAATTTCAAACCACCTGCCTAGTATTGCCCCCTCGTGCCACCACCACAGCTCTGCCCTGTCAAAGCATGGGTTCCACAAGATCTCTGAAGGTGTGCTGTGGTGTCTGGTGCCAAGACATTAGCAAAACCAGTAGCAAGACTAGTACGTTGTAATGTGGGGTCTTCCATTGATTGGAACAGTCATTAGTTACAGGGACAGCCTTACAGTCATTAGTTACAGGGATAGCCTTACAGTCATTAGTTACAGGGACAGTCTTACAGTCATTAGTTACAGGGACAGTCTTACAGTCAGTAGTTACAGGGACAGTCTTACAGTCACTAGTTACAGGGACAGTCTTACAGTCAGTAGTTACAGGGACAGTCTTACAGTCACTAGTTACAGGGAAGACCCCCCTGGAGACACTGAAGGTTAAGTGTCTTGCTCAAGGACACAGTGGTAGAAAGTATAGGTTTGAATCTGCGACTTTGTGGTCATTGGATTCGGTAAGTGTTTTACCCACTAGGTCACAACCTCCCAAACCAGTCAGCATGATACTTTTCAGCAATGTGTTGCTTTTATTTGGGATCAGACCAGACAGGGTAGCCTTCAGGCTCCATGTGCACCAATGAGCCTTCGGCACCTATGACACCAAACAAAACCTTCTGTTTCGGAGATGCTCTGATCCAGTCAACCTGATCTGGCCCTGATCTGATAAATAATAACGGGTCTAGTTTACCACATACTTCAGAATGCAAAAAGAAGCATCACCCTTATTCTTGAAAATTGGTACCAGTACACTTCTTCTCCACTCCTCAAGCATTTTCTCACTCTCCAAAATTCCATTTAACAATTTAGTCAAAAACTCCACTGCCATATCTCCAAAACACCTCCAAGCCTCCACAGCTATGTCATCTGGACCAACAGCCTTAGCTTTAGCCTTTGCCACTTCACACTTTACCTTTACTCTCCTTATACTTCTGTCTACTTTCTTCATCTCTCTGACTATCCCACTTCTTCACCAACCTCTTCCTCTGGATACTGTTCTGTTTTGCCTTATTAAACCATCAGGTTTCCTTGCCCTCTTTTCTCTGTCCAGATATCACTCCTAGCACCTTTCTAGCTATCTTCCACACCATGATGGAAAAAATCGAAACCTCCTCCAATACACCTGGCCTCACTTCCCTTCCATCTGGTCTCCTGCATGCACAATATATCCAATTTCCTTCTCTCCATCATATCAGCTCACTCTCTCCCTTTACCCGCCCTACTGCCAACACTCAAAGTCCCCACCCTCACGTCCACTCTCCTACTCTTCCTCCTCCCCTCCTGCCTCCGGACATGCCTTCCCGCTCTTTTTCTTTGGCCCAATTTCCACAAGCACAGTACTGGTGGCGGTCTCTGTTAACCTGGGCCTCGATCGATCCAGTAAGGGAGATTTTCTGGTTGTCCGCATATTTGACTTGGCAAAGTTTTACACGGGATTCCCCTCCTGATGTAACCCTCACACGCGCACCACTGCTTAAACACTGTCTTATACAAAATGACGGCCTGTTTTTGAGCTTCTCTGTGTTCGGAGAAGCTCAGATGGCTTCAACCATCACAGCAAGCTTTGTTTCTTGATCATTTGTCATGTGGAACCAAAGATCTCCAACTTTTAAAAAATTTGGAACTAGAAAATTGGGTCAATTTTTTAAATGTGTGTGTGAGCTGAAGTTTTCCATTTACAAATGGCTTGGAAAGAGCCAACAAGTTCATACTCTGAATGACAAGTGATTCTGAACTTTTGGATGACAATGTGTATGTGTGTATGTGTATGTGTATGTGTATGTGTATGTGTATGTGTTTGTGTGTGTATGCGTGTGTATGTGTGTGAGTGCACCTAAAGGGGCCACAGTCAAAGGACGGAGGCAGTGACATGATAGTATAGACCACAGGCAGCAGACTCAAGAAGAGGATGAGAAGAAGAAGGCCCATGTAGAAGTTGTTGGATTTGGAGGCTTTGAAGACTCTTTCATGAGGCACGTTGCAGGCCATCACAGCCCAGCATTGGTAGTACATGGAGGTCAGAAGACGGAGAACATTGATACCCACCAGACCAGGGGCATAAAATGCGCCCATCCTAACACACACATACACACAAAGAAAGAGGCAGACATATCTTACTGAGTGCTAAAAACAAATATTGCACAAAAGGTATACAGTGCATCCCTTAATTAATTGTTTTAGTGCTATAGTGTAGTGCAATGGATTTGAAATAAATACAATGAATGAAGTTGTCAGAAGAACTGTCCAGCCAGATTTAAGGATGCAATTCCATTTAAGGTAAAGTGCTTCTGTGGCAGGGTGACTTATATAGATGAGGAACCACTGAACAAGAAACTGGATAAGGCATTAACCGAAATGAGGAGCACTAAACAGAAACAGGATGACGTAATACAGGGTAACATACAAAGTAGAGTGGGGAGTGACAGGACAGTGACGTAGTCTGGGGTGACAGATGAATGTGATAAGGCAAACAATGGAAAATGCAAGATGGTACAGTGACTTGTAAAACCTGAAAGCAAGCTGAAGGTAGGGAAAAGCCACAAAATAGCAACTGCAGGGAAACCCCAAGCTCAAGTAGTCCAGGGACACACAGTGCAGGGGGCTGACCATGACTGTACCCCACCACGACTGCCGCCAAAATGGTGGTGGTGGCATTCTCTGGGCCAGCAGGTAGGAGGAAGACCCGGCTGGTGGCCAAGAAGGTGGTCTCTAGGGCGAATAGTGGGGCTATCCAGTCATTCATGATGGAACCCATCAGTGAGTTCCTGACTTAAAATGTCTCTGGCTGGAACGCAGCTCCTCTCCTCAGGACCAAACCCCTCCTAGACAACCAGGTAGTGGATGCGCCCCTGCTGGTATCAGGAATCCCATAATTCATGCACCCCAATATCCTGGGATGTCAGTGGGCAGGGTGTCCCAGGGGCGTAGTGGGAGATGACGTCTGAGCCCACATTTAAAGGACGTCAGACTCATGGAGGAGTGGTGCAGAGTATTATGGGCCACCAGAAATACTCTGCCTAGTTGTGCTGCTGGCCATGTCAACAAGCACAGAGGAAACTGTAGGTACCGATTCCATCCAACAGATGGCAATGCCTACCAGAAATGCACTATGCAAGCATTGGGATGAAGCCTGGCCTGAGGTGGGTGCAGAGTCTGTCCTAAAGGATAAAAACAGACAACCACCTCCCGCCTAGATCTCTCGGGTGTTTACCAGTCAAGGCAGACCTACCAAGGGAGGCCACCATCTTTTGCTTGGAGGAAGACACAGCAATTCACCTTCTTTGTTCCAGAGCTCCAGTGGTCGGTCAAGACCCAGAAAGGCTGCCAGGCTGCCTCTAACCACTCCTCTAATGTGGCTTTGACAGCAAGCAAACAGGGGTTCTGTGGTGCAATGATAGTTTATGAAGGCCTGGAATGTAGATGGAGCATTTACTAATCCGTAAGGCATAACACTGTAATAATAATGCCCAGAAGTGGTGCTAAAGGTGGTCTGCCACTCATCGTATACCCAAATACTTACAAGGTTGTGTGCATGTCACAGAATGTGTTTGGTGTGAATACTCGATCCGCAGAGCTGCTCCGTGGCCGAGGGGATCAACGGAAGAAGGAGAAAACAATTAACCGTGACTGCACCGAGCCCTTGATGATCCATGCATGGCCTATGCCCATTACCTTTTTCCACTAAGAAGAAGCAGTGGAGGCAGGGGACCAGGACCAACTACTGAACATAGTCCTCCACTGTCCGAGTTCCAGGTTTGGATAATGGGGATGGATGATGGGGGTATGGATGATGGGGGTATGGACCCAAACAGGAGCTGAGTAGCGAAGTCCCAAGGCTGATGAGGACGGAGACAGGTACTCCCAACCAAATACTAAATATGACAGTTTAGTTTAATAAATATTCATTTGATCTCTGTCATGGTAAATATAAATAAAAATAAATACTCTCAAGTTAAACCTGATATTATGCACTTTAACCTTATGGTCATTGTTTCATTTTAAATCCACTGCTCTGAATTATAAGACCAAAAATAAAAAGTACTTATGGGTTACATTGTGTGCTTTCTTTATACAATTAGAAAAATGACATGCATTGTTTGTGTCCTACCAGATCATCCCTTGATTGAAGACTAATCCAAGGACATTACCACTGATGTCAAATTCACCATAGGAGGGCTAAGGATAGACATAACATTTAGTTATCAAAACTGGGTAAGCTTAAAAGCATGTGCGACCATTTGAAACACCTACCCAGCCTGCCTCCAGATCCCAGCACCAGCAGTAGTTAAGGAACCGTACAATTAGAGCCCTCAGGAAGTCCCCAATGAGTATAGTCAGATAGGTCACCTGGATATCTGAGACGGTCAGCTTCACAAACTCCTGTTGGGAGTGGTGGAGGAGAATGTCAGACTAACCATCAATTTCCATACTGTTTTTAACACGCTGTTTCCAACTGCGTGTTAAAAAGGAAGATGAAGCTATTTGGACACTATGTTCTGCAGAGATTCATGCTGAACTTCATCTACTGCATCTGTTACAAATAACGTTACTCTGATAGCTTGCCAATTAAAGGCTAATGGCTACATAGCTAGCAACAACAAAAAATAAGAGCAATGCCCCACAGTTCTCAATCTAAAACTGAAGCTAAAGCCAAAAAGCAATTATTTGCAAGGTTTATGTGGGTTACTTTGTGTTACAAAGTTTGCTCAGAATGTGACTGTCTGTATGTCTGCCCTATTATGAACTGGCAACCTATCCAAGGTGTTTCTCTGCTTGTTGACTACTATGATAGGCTCCAGCAAACCCCCCGTGGCCCTGATTAGGACACTTGTTTGGAAAAATTGTTCCTCTTTTGTCCTCGCCGCTTTTTGTCCTGAGAGTGGCCACTTGTGCCGGTCACGTCTGCGTCAAAGGGTGAAGTCGATGAGAGCATGTTAAAAACAGCACTGAAATGCTTGGTTTGGATAGACACCAGATGAAAGTGTATTCAATTCTTACCACATTAACTGAGCAATATCCACAAAAGCATATAAACTTATACTAAGTACTGACATCAGAAGTTCCCAAGAACACTGAAAATGAATGTAAATCATAAGCATGCCAAGGACAGTGAGTGAAATGATAATTGTTATTACAATCCCCACTGTTGTCTCCCAGCAGGGGCCTCGAATGACATCACCAGGGTCAAGAGGGGGCGGTGTCCCAGTTGAATTGGGGTTACTGGCAGTGTAATTGGCGTGATACTCCTTCATGAACCAGATGCTGGCATTCTTTATGGACTCTTCTTCCTCCAGCTTAGGGAATAAAAACAATTTTGCTCATTATATCAATCTTCTGCGGCTAGTTAAAATGTTGACAGTTTAAATCGGGGTGGAGAACTGCACAGTTTGCTGATTTTCCTTTGCACTTAATTCAACTCATTAGTTAACAACCAGATGTAGTTGGTATGTGCACACACTAAGGCATTAACGACTTCAGATTTTTCCAAGTCAAATTATCCGTCATCAAAGTCGATGTCGGGTCAACTAGTCGTTTGATGACGTCACACAGGCGCAGCTTTTATTAAAGTTCTCTGTAACATTAAGAGTCAGCATGACAATTAAACAAAACAAAGGCTGATACCTTGAATTTTCTGGTAAATTTAAGTGTACATCAGAAAGTGGGAACGGTTTAAGCTGCGGCGCCACTCAGCATCCTCTGGACTGGACGACTCTCTGCAGTGCTAGCGTTAGCCATGCTAGCTAGCGGTGCCGTTTCAGATGCCGTGCAGCACGCCGGTACTGTTACTGTACTTTAACACCGACTTGCAGGTTGTGCAGGTCTCCGTGCTGTTTGTGTGTCTACAGTGAAGGATCTCCACACATGTAATGTGTGTCTGTCTCCTCTGCTGCCGTGTCTCTCGTCTTGTTGTGGTTTTGTGTTTATATTCCACTTGCGCCAACGTTACCGCCCTTTTTATGAAGGGACTGTAATAATTGGTTAATTCACGGAACGCGTGTCAGCGTAAGCCAATCAGAGGCAGAGACTGCATTGTGTACACAAGCGCGCGCACAGAGAGTGAAAAACACGACTGGTCGACTTCTCTCAGGAGGCATCGACTTGTGCCTCTGAAGTCGACTAGTCGACTTTTCTGTTAATGCCCTAGTACACACGAACTGTACTGTACTCCAGCCGTAAGTTCCCCAATTCTGTTTTAAGTGATACCACAAGAAGAAAAGTGGCCCACAAAATCCCCACTGCTCTGGTAAATTTTCATACCTTTGCATTGACCTCATCAAACAGAGCCAGCAGGAAGGTGTACAGGTTACCCAGGAAAAGAGCGAAAATGCGGCCAAGCTGCCACTTGAGGGCGATGCGGGGGTGGTACTCCTCCAGCTCAGCTATGGTTTCAAACAGCATGGGGCCCACCAGTCCCAGCAGTGACATAATGATTTCCATCTGAAAAGGATCCACCAGCACACAATCATCATTTTGTAGATTTTTAATGTTTTAAGTAAGCACATTGATTCAGTTTCTGTAACCGCTTAATCCTTACTAGGGTCATGGGTACCTGGATCCTATTCCGGGGACTACGGGCACAAGGCAGGGACTCACCCTGGGCGGTACACCAGCCCAATACAGGGACACACACTCAAACACACACCATTCACTTACACACTCACTCCTACGGTCAATTTAGAATCCCCAGTTCTCCTGACTGCATTTCCCTGGACTGTGGGAGAAACCCGGAGACCCCGGAGGAAACCCACACCACCACGAGGACCCAGGTTCAAACCCCCAACCTTGGAGGTGTGAGGCAACAGTGCCACCCACTGTGCCACCATAAGTAAGAACATTTGAAAATATTTCTAATTTAGCTCATATACTTTGTATATAGCATCTAAGCGCTGAACTATTGTACAGTGCTAGGTAGGAGAACACATTTCATTTTTTTAAAATGATTTTGATTAGAAACATATTTAGCCAGGTTAAAATACACTCAGGTCTCTTTTTCCCGCTGTGTTTTGTAACTGTGTTGTAATTTACAATGAATCATGATAGTGTAGCTTTCTAGTGCTCTGTTCAGAATGCACGTTAAGTTTTTAATTAAAATGAACAGTATTTTATTTATTTATTTAAATTATTTTATTAAACAATGTTATCACTGCCCTGCTTGTCTGGCACTGCATTAACTAATAAACATGCTGCGTAAACATACAAACTTTGCATTATAGTCCAGCTGATTGTATGGGTTTTAATTTGAATTCCATTTGGAATTTCAGAGCTAAAAATTAATCATTTAAACTATTTAGTTTTACAAAGACATCTGTCTCTGTGTGGTCAATGAAACCAATAAAAACTCAGCCAAAACATAAAGGCTGTAGAATTAGTGACAAGTCCGTTGTGCTTTATTACCTCATTTTTCTCATACCACCCTAGATCATCCATGTTAGCAAACTCTTGGGAGCGCTTGACCACGAAGTAGATGAGGTAGCCACTGCCTCCCAGCGTGCAGGTGATTAGGAAGTTGGCCAGAACACGCAGGAACCTCCTGAGATGAATGTTCTCGTCCTTCTGGTTCTCCTGTTCATCCACTATGGATTCCTACAACACACAGTATAACTTTTCACAACAAAGAGAGGCACCCGTCTGTGACACTTACTCTTAAGTACTTTAAGAATATTCACATGTAGTTCTGAAAAATATTATGTTACTTAGTTTCCCTCCACACTATAAGCATACACTTTGAGGAGTATGGAAGTCTTACATCTTAGTGGATGGCTCTAAAAGGACGTCCAGAAAATTGTGTTGTGTTCACACACACACACACACACACACACACACACATACACAGACGAGTCTGTAGCATCCAGCGCTGTTTTCTGTGCTGGACTGGCAGCATGAAAGTGGCAGAAACCAAGAGACTCAACAAACTGATCAAGAAAGCAAGCTCGGTTCTGGGTGAGGAACCTGACAGAGTGGAAACCGTGGCTGAAAGGAGAATATTGTCTAGACTTCAGTCCATCTTGTATGATGCTGATCACTCATACCACAGTATGGAGGCAGAACTGAGAAGTACCTTTAACCACAGACTCACCAGCATAAAGTTCTCCACTAAAATCTCATCAGAGTCTATAACTCTTCCCCCTGTCACACCCATCCATCACACTCTATAACTCCTCCCCCAGTCACACACCCACCCATCAGACTCTATAACTCCTCCCCCTGTCACACGTACACCCATCAGACTCTATAACTCCTCCCCCTGTCACACAGACTCATCAGACTCCATATCTCCTCCCCATCACACACCCATCAGACTTTTCTACAGATTTCTTTATTGGATTTATTTACACTTTATATTTTATATTATTTTTATCTCTGTATCTCTGTTTGTCTGTGCAGACATGACATAAGCAGTTTCTTTCAGGGTCAATCAAGTTTTCTGATTCTGACATACACTCTCTTACCCTCCCTCCTACAGTCCCAGAAGACTGGAGCTACAGACACACTCTAATCTCACTATACAGCCATGGAAATAAAATTAACATGTCACTATTGTTTTATACACTATTGACCACACTTGATTCAAAATCCAAAAAATTCCAAACAAAAACATGTTTGGAGAAAATGTAAAGATAAAATATTTAAATAATTTATTACACCTTGTAAATGTTAAACTACACTCTTACATTATTTTACACCTGCAACAATTAAAACAGTGATGTTAAGAGTAGAGTGTGTGTGTGTGTGTGTGAGACTCTGTTTCATCACACATACACACTCACGTTAACGCAGGGTTTTTTAAATCCTTTTATTTTGAAGTTAGTTGCTGTCTTGTGCTGGTGTGTGCACGCAGCTCTTCATCTCGGCTGGCATTTGCGGGGGTCAGGTGTCCCATTACTTTTGTCCATAATATATGGACAAAAGTAATGGGACGCCTGGCCATTACAACAACAGCGAATTTAATGACACTGTATTCAGATACAGAGACTTTCATATGGAGCTGGTCCCCTTTACAGCTGCTATAATGCTCTGGACTCTGAGGGGAACTT
>JBBIGA010000083.1:11665962-11691755 GCA_037576975.1 Alestes dentex
TAGATATAAATATTTGTATGGATGTACACAGGGGAAGTGTTTAGTCACACGTGAAAACACCACAGCACACAGTGTGAACAGTGTGAAATTCCTTCTCTATATTTAACCGGTTTAACTCATTTAACTCATTTAACCCATTTAACCCATTCAACAAGTGAAGCAGTGTGCAGCCAGGAACACAGCGCCGTCTGTTGCTCAAGGGTACCTCAGTGGTGCCACTGACAGTCCTGGTATTGGAACCCATGCAGGGGTGATTCACTAACCACTAGGCCACCAGCTGCCTCAAACCCAAATATAGTGGATACATGTATAAGAAATTGCAGAGTGATAAACGACACTATGGACTACTTTCTCATTGCTGCACTATTTTATCATTACTACACTTTTCTATCATAAAAATACGTATTAAAAATTGCAGGACCAGTTGCAGTCCCACACTAATGTAAACCTGCCCTCCAACATGTGGGAGTTACATAACTTCTGAAGGGGCGTTCTCTATGAGCCAGTCTGGTTGCGTGCAGAGCAGCAGTCAGCGCCTCGGCCAATCAGGAGTGAGCGGAGGCGGAGACTGCTTCCGAGAGGGCGGGGCAAGAGTGAGCTCGGAGTTTGATTGACGTGTCTGTGTTTCTGTGAACCCGAGAGAGAGCCCGGCGCGTGCAGTTCGCTCGGGTGGAGTCGAGAGGACGGAGACTAGGAGCTTTTTGTTTAAAATATTAAAAATAAACGCTAAAGTCTGGTTTATTCAGTCGCTGGACGCTTTATTTTCGACCAGCAGCATCGTGCGAGGAGGTTAAAGCCCGGGTGAAGCTTTAAAATCAGCTGGAATGTGGGAGATGGCTATCTCTCTGTGCTAACGCTGCTAACTGGCTTTTCTTGGCCCGGACAGTTTTACCTCAGTAAGTCACTTTTTTACTGTTTTAATTATAGAATCTACTTAATTTTCTACTTTTAGTGGCGTTTAGTGGTCTTAAACTATTTTTTTCGATTTTCATCAAACCAATTTAATCGATTAGCGCCACTTTTATTTTCGTTGAATACCCTAAAATCCCCTTTTCTTGCATGGTAAGTTGGAATGTTGAGTTTGGAACAGCTTGTTCCAGTCCTCAGCTTTCGGTCACTTTTACCTCACTTTCTGTTATTTATGTCCCTTTTTGCGTTTACCCACATGCAAATGGTTTTATTCGTTAATGTTCGTTGTATATAACCACCTTATATGCTTCACTCTATCCTCTAGTCTGTAAAATCCTCACAAAGCTTAGCCATGGAGCTAGCTAGCCTTTTCTCCAGCAGCGAGGAGAGCTAATGTTATACATTATATGGACAAAAGTATTGGGACGCCTGGCCATTCAACCCGCAGGGACTTTAATGGCATTGCATTCAAATCCATAGACTTTAATATGGAATCAGGGACCAAATTTGCAGGTATAACAGCTTCCACACTTATTGGAAGGCTTTTCACAAGATTTTTGGAGTTTCTGTGGGTTATTTGTGTCCATTCATTCTGTAGAGCATGAATGAGGTCAGGTACTGATGTTGGACGAGAAGGCCTGGATCACAATCTCCGTTCAAGTTCATCCCAAAGGTGCTGGATGGGGTTGAGGTCAGGACTCTATGCGGGCCAGTCAAGTTCTTACATCCAGCCATGTCTTTATGGAGCTCGCTTCGTGCACTGGGGCACAATTATGCTGGAATAGAAAAGGTTCTTCCCCAAACCACAAAGTTGGAAGCATGGCGTTGTCCAAAATGTCTTGGTCTGCTGAAGCATTAAGATTGCCCTTCACTGGAAGTAAGGGTTCTAGCCCAAATTCCTGCGAAGCAGGAGTGTTCCAATACTTTTGTCCATGTAGTGTAGGTTCTCGGAGCTCTGGAGTCTAAAGCTTGTGTCTGACCGAGCCTCTCAGATGTCTTGGTTAGTTAAATTCTCAGGCGTCACTTGCTGTATCTCGTTACACAGCCTGCGTAGCGAGGTTGGTTGCATACATGCATATTATAAGTGGCATATTATAAGTGGAAAAGGATTCTGTATGCAAAAAATACTGCAATGTGTTGCAGAGCTGGGATCAGTTCTGCAAAATGGAACAGAGTAATCCATTCTCTGCCAGGGCAGATTACATACATATGTTTTCATTGCACCAAGCTGTTCTGCAAGACCTGATCTGTTGCGCATTACTGTGTTTCAAAGTAATGTGTCCTGGGTCATGAACCTCTGAAGTTTTTTTTTTTTTACAGTGTATTTCAGTGCTCTTAACATGCACATTCCACAATGCTGTCAAAAAATTAAAACAAGTGTTTGTTATTAATTGCATTGTGTGTATTACTTGCCCATATTTGATCGTTAAATATTATATCGTTAATAAGCTTCGCCGTGTTTATTACCTTCAGTAATCAGTTAAAACATTTTCATCACATGAACGCGTGGTTCATACGAATCAGAGGATTTCTATAGAGTGAAGGCAGTTTCCAGTTTTCGTCGACATTTAGTGAGTGAGTGTGGCTGTGTGTTCCAACTAGTGAGTGTATTTATCCACACAGCCCTCTCCTCGCTGTCTGCATTATTGTTTGTTCTAATGGAGGATAAAGGGTAGCTGGAGCTTGTCATTTTGTTGTTGCCTTTGTTCGTTTGCTTCATATTGATCTATCCCTAGGTATCTCATCAGCATTGTCCAGCTTAGTCTGCCGAAAGTACTTTTAAAAGTCGTTTAAAATTTGTATTTGAATTAGAATACACTAGAGCATTCTATCTGACCAACTCTCAGCATGCAGCAACCGGGCTTCTGCCTACACTACTAAATGTTCCAACGAGTCAGACTAGGAAATTAACAGCTTTAAAGATGCATTAACAGCTTTAATAATGTTAATGGTGTGCCATATTGACTTGTTAGGTTTGACAGCCCTTATGTGAATACAGTAAATTGCTTTAATGTCGTTAGTCTGCTTCCTCCAGCTGTATAATTCATGCAGATAGTGTGTGCTGTGCCATGCTCACAAAATGTCTTCTGTGTTACAGGTTGTGGTTGCATTAGCCTAAGCACTGGAACTGACCTTTTACAGATGGGAAAACTGTGTCTGAAGCACCGCGAAGGTGCTCTGGATCACTGGAGAATCAGTTTCACCTAAACGACGGACTACTGAGTGAGAGACGACAGCAAGCTACAGTACTTGAGTGTTTACGTTTCAAAGGAAGACATTTTTCACAGTCGGCTCGTCACACGCACAAGAGTGGTTTGTCAAGAAAGGCTATTGCAGGGGACCGATAGACGGAAAAGAAATACAGCCCAGCCCTTTTTGAGAATTTCATCTGTCATAAAAACCATAAATACTAAGATATCAGGATGAGTGCGGAAGGATATCAGTACAGAGCACTATATGATTACAAGAAGGAGAGAGAGGAGGACATTGACCTCCATGTCGGGGACATACTTATAGTAAGTAAAGGTGCCCTGCTAGGGCTGGGCTACAGTGAAGGTCTGGAAGAGAGGCCAGAGGAGATAGGCTGGCTCCCTGGTTATAATGAAATGACACAGGAGAAAGGGGACTTCCCTGGTACGTACGTGGAGTTCATTGGCAAGAAGAAGATTTCTCCTCCGACCCCCAAACCGAGACCCCCCAGGCCTCTGCCCATGGCTCCCGGACCAGCCAAGAACGACTCGGACTCTGAGCAAGGAGGTGAGTGGGCCTCCACTTTAGCTTAAACCTTTAAGATACTTCTGCTTTAAACTCCAGCTGTCCACCATTTTGTGCGACTGCAAGAATAGTTGGTTTGGTGCCCAGGAAATCCTTGGCGTTCATTTAAGGCTGCTCTTTAGGAGAACCTTTTTTGTAACTCTGTAATTGTTTCATTTTGTTTAGCTTCAGTGTCAGTGGATCATGCCCTTCTTTTCTTGCCCAGATTGGACATCACCACAGCTTGGTTCCTCTCTAAAAAACACTTCTGCGTTTCAAAGTCTTTTTTCGCAACTGTGGACCCCCCCCCCTTTTTTTTTTTTTTTGTTAAAAGATTGGATTTATAGTTGTTGCATGCAAATCTTGCCCGATTATTTCAGGGTGTTTAAGTTTTATGCTGGGCCTGGTTCATAACTGCAAACATGGCACGAAGCCCAGATTTGTTGGAAGGTCTGTACATGTGAGAGTGCTGTTGCCTGACTTTTTATAGTATGTGTGCGCACACACAGGGTGATGTATATCTTCATATATGTGTGTTGAGGAGAACCTCTTATAGTCTGTTTCACACCTCCTCAAGCCACCTGCCGCTCTGAGAGACTGCAGCAGTAGCATATTGCAAACCAGTTTTGTTGTATATTAAACACGTAGCAACCATAATGTTAAAAACCGATGAAGTGAACAACATTTATTATCTCTTTACAGTGGCATGTCATGTTTTGGGCAGTAAGTGAGGGGTAACTTCTTGAAGTTGTTGGGTTTGGAAGCAGGAAAACGGGCGACTGTAATTTTCTGAGTGTCATTAGGTCAAATTATCATGACTAGACAACTTGCTCAGAGCGTTTCCAAAACAGTAGGCCTTGTGGGGTGTTCCCAGTATGCAGTGGTTGGTACCTACCACTTAAATGGTCCGAAGAAGGACAACCGATAAAAAGGCAAGAGGGTCAGGTGTGTCCAGGCCTCACATGAAGGCCATCCCATTTGGTCTGATCCCCCAGAAGAGCTGCTGTAACAAAAACTGCCAAAGAAAAATCATGCTGACTATCATACAGAGGTGTTAGAACACACAGTGCATCAAGACTTTGTACCATAGCCAGCATGAACCTCTTCTGGTGAGGTTTTCTTTTACATCAATGCTCAAATGGATGGCTTGGTGCATGTGTGTCACTTACATGATCAAGAGTCGGCACTAGGAGGCTTTAAATGAAAAATACAAGCTGACGGGGGTGGTTTGATGCTCTGGGAAATGTTCTGCTGGGAACATTTGACTCCCTGGCGTTCATGTTGATATTATCTTGTACCACCTGCCTAAACATTATTCCAGACCAGGTACACTCCTTCATGGCCGTGGTGTTCCCTAACGGCCTCTTTCAGCCTGCCCTGCAACACCGCAAAAACTATTCATTAATGGTTTGAGGAATATGACCGAGTTCAAGGTGTTAAAACCTGCCACCCAGGCTCTCCAGATCTCAGTCTGAACGAGCATTTATGGGATGTGCTGGACAAACTAGTCCATCCTTGGAAGCCCCACTATGCGACTTGTAAGACTGTAAAGGATCTGCTGCTAACATCTTCGTGCCAGATACCACAGAACATCTTCAGAGGTCTTGTGGAGTCCATGTCTAGACGAGCAAGAGCTGTTTTGTTGGAGAGGGGATCAACAGAATATTATGCAGGCGGTTTTAATGTTATGACTGATTAGTGTATCCATCACGGCAGGAATTTGGATATGAATGACCACTGATCAGGTTAATGGCTTATTTTGTTGTCTGTTTTTTCGCCAGTGAAACTGTAATGTAGCGGACCTTCTGCTTGTTGTTGGAAGTGGTGGTTGCTGTTTCTAAAAGTGTTCCCGGGACCATGGCGTTTCCACTCGCACACAAGGGGAAATCGACAGATTGAACAAATTAAAGCTCACACACCATGCCTGGCCAACGCTGCGCATAGTGCGTCACCACTTTTCTTCTTGAGTACGTTGCACTGGGTTCTGATTGCGAATTACTTGGAGAAACACTGTTGCCATGGTGGCAGTGCGAGCGGATGTGTTTTGATCGGTACACAGAACATTAGATTAAGAGGGAGATTGCTGCACTGTAATCGTTGATGGTTAAATCAGTATGCCACAACTCCTCTACTTCCTGACCCAACCTGCATCTTGCTAAAAATACTGCATCTGCCCTAATAAGTCTTTGGCAGAAATGTGAAAGTGCTCGTGCAGACGTTTTCTGAAGTTTCAGTGTTGCCTCAGTGCCACAGACACTGTGTGTGTGTGTGAAGCATTAGGACTTTCAGTTTTGAGCGGGATGTCAAATTTGGCCCATAATTACTAGCTTGAGATGAACCTACACTGAGACTGAGCTTTTGAAGCCGTTCTGAATGGAGTTCTGTTGAAGACCAAGCACCACGCACCAAGAACAAGCTACCAGAATCGGTGCTCCTGCACGGTTACAGTTCAAAAACCTTTCTTTTTTTCTGTCTTTAGGTCTTTAATCTAGATGTGCTCATTTTAGAAGTCATAAAAGGTAATGTACAAATATGAAGAAAACATTTTCACTCTTGAATTGAGTTCCCTATTTTGTGGAATTAATTTCTCCAAAAATGTCGCTGATGTAATTAGGGAAAGCACTTGTAAACTCCACAAAATGTTGGTCACCCATTTTTAATGTGAGATGACATGCGGTGGTGTCCCTAACAGTCAAGTGTGGATTTCAGCTCAGGCTTCTTTTTTTTTTTTTTTTTGGCTGATGGTGAAATTTCCCTTTTTTATTGCAGCTTTGAGATCAGTCTTTAAAAAAAAAAAAAGTAGTTTGATGAAAAATCACATTAAAACAGTTATCCTCTTACTCCAAATGCTAATTGATTAGTATACGCCTCTATGACCTGTTTTATTTTTGTAAAACTAAAGAACACTCAATGTATCTTGACTGAACGCACACAAGTGTCGATTTAAAATGATGGGTGAACTATGCCTTTAATTATTAAGGAGGATGTTTTCAGTGTTCTAGACTGGAGTGAAACTGGAGACTCTGAGCGACAGGTTTCTCTCGGGTCTCGGAGTCTCTATGGGACGTGATTGTGAAATTCCTGCAAGGTCCGGCAGGTCTTACTGTTCACACTGAAGCCCGACGGTGTGGAGCTGTAGCCCCAGAGCTCGGCGTGAGAGTGAATGTGGCACTGGGAGAAGAAAAGTCTCTGTGTTTGCGTGGGTGGGAAGCGGAGAGAGAGGAGCTGGGGCCTATGGCAGCGGGGCTGGGGCCCGGGGCCTCGCAGCCTGGGCTCGCGGCGCTGGAGATTTATTACCTGCCACTGAAGGATTTGGCAGATCTCTCCTGCTCGCTTTTTCTTTTTGTCCCTCCCTCTGTTCTGTTCTCTTCTACCTCTCTTCCTCCTTTTAATGTTTTGATAATGTGGCTGGGGCCGGGGCCAGCTCAGGCAGGGAGGGAGGGAGGGAGGGGAATGTTGTAGCTGGGCAGGGGGATAGATAGGTGGAGGCGGCAGGGAGGGAAAGGACAAAAGTGGGGGCTTTTTGAGCTCACTTGTTCTGAGCCCTAACCCCTTTCTTGCTCTCTCGTGCTTTTTTTTTTTTTTTTTTTTCTTTCCCCCTCTCTCTCTTGCTCTCTCGCTCTTTCTCTCTCTCGCTCTCTTTCTCTCTGTCTCCAAGCCACAGGGGCTTACTTCAGAGAGCAGCAGATGTGGAATTCCAGCCCGTTCCGGCTCCCGAGCTTTTAAAAACACTTGTGTGCTCCTTTTTGTGGGCCTCCAGAGTGCGAGGAGATGTACGCGCCTAGGCCAGGCCTGCAGAGCCCAGCCCTGCGCTATTCACAATTCATTTTACTGCTTTCACAGGCACACAAATGTAATATGCATCCACCATTTTAGCCACTTACCTACCACTTCCAAATGCACACATAGATTTGAGTCTTTTTCCACAGCAAAAATGTATGTGTTATAAATTCCTGTAGTTGTGGTGTCTTCAAACGCATCTATTCCAGTCGGTTGTTGATCATAATAGCCCAAAGAAGAGTTTTAGTAAAAACAGTATTTGGTCCGTTGAAGGCATAAATTCCAGTCCAAAATGTTTTTTGTCTTCTGGTTAAGACTCATATGTATTGAACGTTCAGGACCTGAATCCGACCAGACCCAGTATTGTCTCTATTAAATGTAGGGCATAAATGGATTTTACTTGTTGGTTTGTTGCTTTGCAGAAGCACTTCTAACTTTTTTTACACCCATTAGTTCTGTTGCAGCTGACTAATGTGGATGGATGGATAGGCTATATTCTACTTTTAACAAATGAATAAATAAAAAGCATAAACAATTTGAGTGGTTAGTCTGTGATGAACTAGAACTCTTGGTATCTCTCTTGTGCTGAGAGTGCTTGTAAAGCGAAAAAGATTTCTGCTTTGTCGGCGCAGAACTGGTTACTCCATGCCGGCCTACGTGCTTTGTTTCACACAAAGAAATCCGACACTTCTTCCCTCTTTCTTCTTAAAATGGTAACTGATGAGTGTCCGTCTGAGGATTTTATTCCATGGGCTTAACGTAGATTGGAGATATGTTGCCCCGAGGCGAAGGATATGGTGTTCCATCTGCCCCATTCCTCATAATTTAACCTTAATCCATGGATCCTTTTTTTGGAGGTACCTTCCGAACTTTGGAGTGCACTTTCGTGTCCCTTTCTTCATGGCGTTCGTGAGAACAGTGTTTCTTGCACCGAGAGCAGACTGCACATTTAGAGCATTTATGTTTGAGGGGATTTGGGGGGGGGCTCTCATGCACGCAACCAGACAAATCACTATCCTTAGTCATGCCTGAAAAGTAAAAGAGAGGCAATGGCAGTTAACTGAAAAACCAGAAGAGAGTGAGCTGGTTTTGGGGGTGGGAGTTGGGGGGGGGGGTGACCATCTGAGAGAGTGAATGAGTGAGGTCCAAGCTGGGTAGCATACATGTTGCATAGCTGTAGTTTGAGATAATGTAGCTTTCTCCTTTTCAGGGGCCTCCTCGGCGCTCAGCGGAACATCTGCTGCGTGGAGAGCCGCTCACTGAGGGAGAATTGTTGCCGGGCTTCACAAAGAATGTGCACTTTCCCCTAAACTTAGGAATAAGCAGCTGGGGTCTGCATTCTCCTACCCCCCTCTTCATTTCCAGCCCACCCCTCAGAGTCCAACAAGAGATATTAGGGCTCGACTGATACCCCTCAGCTGATCAAAGCCAAGTAAACTACCTGTTACATAACTTTAATTCTTTTTATTTACACTAGCTGCATTCAAAATCATTTCCGATCCGTTCAGTATACAGCCAAGAGTAACAACCGGGTCTGAACTTCAGCAGTGATTAATAAGAGTGTAAATACATTTAAAACTGTTTTTCTTATAGGTATTATAACATACACACCGTTATGTGAAGAGCACTGAACTGAAAAATCTGAACAAAACCGTCAGAAAAACTACCAATGCTAGGTATCTGCAAACGTAACATAGTTAACTAATGATATGTTGGCAAGCCGTCGGTTCTTTTTTGACTGTAAAAGTTTCAATTTTTAAAGATTGTTTAGATACTTAAAATTGATAATCCCTGGCAGTTTCCATATCCTAAGAGAAATAACCCAGCACCACCTCCTATTCTGGGGAAACTAAAGCCTTTTACAAATGCTCAGCCAAATATTGATTTAAAGGATCTTATTTATTAATCTATTTATTCAAGTCTCTTTGTTTTTGTTTTATATTGTTAAATATACTATGACATAACCATTGTTGCTGATATGGCTTTAAACTTTTACTACTTTGCAAAATATCGTATATTTCACTGCGCTGCTCTGACGCCACAGGTGAACAGTTTTATTCCCAAAATAACCTGCGAGAGGTCACCAGAAAAGTATAGAGTTTGTCACATGCGTGTCTAAAAGCAATTCATTTAACGATTTGTTTTATTGGCCGGACATTTTCATTCATGTAATTTTATCCGTTTTAATTCTTTGTAAAGTAACTGGTGATCTGGTGGTTAGGGAGTTGGCCCTGTGATCAGAAGGTTGTGGGTTTGAATCCCAGGTCTGTTAGTGGCACCATTGAGGTACCCTTGAGCAAGATACCGTCCCCACACACTGCTCCTCGGGCGCTGTGTTCATGACTGCCTGCTGCTTCACTTGGTGAATGGGTTAAATGTGTTAAATACAGAGGAAGAACTTGGTGCAGTTCACACAGTATGCTGTGTTCGCGCATGATAAATGGACATGTTACACTCTTCAGTATCTTTTAGAAATGCTCTTGCCTTGATATCGCCTCAGATGCTGACATGGCTTTAAAAAAAAAAAAAAAAAACTTTCAAGTGCTCAGACCCTTTGGCCCTGGTGATTATTCCCAGGCCCGGTTCGTAGTTGTAGTGGCACACGTTCCTGTGGGTTCTCCTGCGGGACAGCCTGTGCCCAGCAGACAGATTTGGCATTGTGCTGAACCAGTACAATTGTCCCTGTGTGCTGACGGAGCTCCTGTGGAAAAAACGGTCACGCCGAGCACACCCGAATGGCCACAAACCGCCGGCTCAAGAAAGCAGCGTTTGAAACGAGCTGTACTGTGTGTGTGTTGGAACGGGCTCAGAAATGGCATTTTGTGTCATGCAGAATAAACATGTCGTGTTGCAGATAAAGGGAGATGGACATGTTGGCGATTTAACAATTCTACTGCCAAAGTAGTCTGGAAGATTTTCAATAAGGTACCAACACACAAAGTTTTGGAATTTATTGATTTAAAGAATCTTATTTAAAAAATTTTTAATAAATAATCTAATTTCTGACCGCTAGGGACTAGCTGGTAGCCTGGTTGTTAGGGAGTTGCTCTGCAACCAGAAGGCTGTGGGTTCGAATCCCAGGACTGTTAGTGGCACCACTGAGGTACCCCTTGAGCAGGAGACCGTCCCCACACACTGCTTCCTGGGGCTCTGTGTTCCTGACTGCCCTCTGCTTCACTTGGTGAATGTGTTAAATGGGTTAAATGCAGAGAAAATTTCATACTGTTCACACTGTGTGCTGTGTTGTGTTCACCCATGACAAATGTTCACTTTGTTTATTTATTGGTTTGTTTAATTGCGTCTCTTGGTTTCAGATCATTTATATAGCTTAATCTACATTTTTGCCATGATATAACCATTGTTGTTGATATGGCATTAAACTTGCCTACATGTTGGCGATTACCTTGACACCATCATCCAATTGACCACTGAGTGCACATTCAGTTTTTTTGTTTTTTTTTTGTTTTTTTTTTTTACTACATTTTTCTATATTTTTTCATGCTGTTAGAAGTAGCATGAGCCTAGTTGAAATGTGAATGTAGTCCATAGTTTTAATGTACAGACCAACATTTGTATTTGAATAATTTTTTTTTTTTGCATACAGTGGTGCCTATAGGGTTTCTCATGGTGGTTTCGTTCATTTTATTTTTTTTCCAATAAAAAAAAAAATGCAAATGCAGAGTTACCTTTTTTTTCCTCCTTCTACCCACCCCACCCCCCCTCCTCTTCTTCCCCGAATATGCGTTTGGGCCATGTCTTTTTTTGAGCTGCAGTAAAATTCTCGTGTTTATGGGGCCCTGTGCGTGAGAGTGTGCACATGTGCCTTTCATTACTGATCGCCTCCAGAGACGCAGGGCTGAATTGGCAAATCTTCTTACTCGAGGCCGAGCATGTCTGCTGTACGGATTAGCAACACGTTGCAAGGAGGGGAGAGAGAGAGAGAGAGAGAGAGAGAGAGAGAGGGAGGGAGGAAGAAAAAGGAGAACTGAGATAAAGCACACGGAGAACCGAATGTTTAACAGTATGATGAACTTTATTCTGCTGTACTTGGCCTGTAGCCCTGGCGTTGTGTAATACTGAAGAGAATTGTATGGGGTCATTAATGAATCGACCCAAGTAAACCGAGTCTCCTTTAACCTGGACTGGTTTGAGAGAGACGTGGTTTAGTTTTTGTTTATTATTTTTCTCCCACTACCAAGAGTTTCATAGTATAATGTTTGGTTTTGGTTAATAGAACAATATGCCTTAATTCTGTGAAACTGTTGCTGGTGATTTTCCAAGGTGGTGGAAAAATCTACGGTTGTAACAAAGCATCAAAGTATTGATATCGCAATGGAAAATGTGACTGGTGTGCTCCATGGACATTTAACAGTGTATCATGGGGAAATTAGGTAGACCAGAGGTCCCCAACCACTGGGCCGCGGACCGGAATCGGCCCGTGAGTCATTCGGTACCGGGTCGCACAGAAAGACGGTATAAAAATATTGTATTGATTACTAGAGTCTGAAAGAGCTTTTATTTTGAAAAAACACCCGTCTCGGTCACCGTCTCATAAGAGGGAAACAAGTGCAGGGCTCCCACTAATTCAGCCGAGTGGTTAGTTGTATTTTGACGCACTTTGTTTTTATTTGTATCTGTACCGGTCCATGAAAATATTGTTCACGGACCGGTAGGTTCGAGAAGGTTGGGGACCGCTGCTCTAGACTATTCACAATTAGTTGTCCTTTTTCTCCGTTCAGATTTCATTCTGAATATTAAATTGTTCTGAAAATTACTGTAACATATTGAAAGTAATGAGCCGTGAACATAATATACTGAACTGATACGATACAGTATCAATACACCCCTAGTAAAAACCGTATTTAGGGCCCCATTCACACCAGTCACAAGTGTTAAGTACACTTCAGCGTTAAGTACAGGTTATAAATGGGATAATCCAATCACTGAAACCACCTTCAGAGATGGTCAGGGACGCAAAAGACCACATGACGTTTGTAGCGTGGACACTAAAGCTTCTTAATGGGTACCACATTGTTGCCCCAGCCGCAAAATTCATCACTATCAGAGTTAAGCGAACTAGGCCAATTGAACACAAGCTGTTTTGATCTTCAAACAAATGCAGCGAGAGAGTAAATGTACATAGTAAATGTGTGCAGAACTCCTCCAGCATTTAGAAATACTGTGAGGAAACAGTCACAGAAGAAGCATTTAGAATGGCAGGTGTAAATGATTGTGTTTTGAATGTGTGTGAGGATATTGCCAAATACGAACAGGGCCTAAATGAATAAAGGAATTATGCTTTCAGTGTCTTTTTGATTTGGTTTAAATGTTTTAAAGTGACTGTGGTGTGCTGGGGATATTTGTAGGATTAATGTTTGTTCTGACTGTTCCTTTGTGATATTCCATTAAACTTATTTTCAGACGAACACAGAACTCCCCCAATACATTCAAAATGCCTGTTTTCTCTTTTAGTCTCACAAGTTAAGCGGTAGGGTAGCACTACCTGACATAGGAGAAAATTACATTCGTCATGATTTTTGAAGATTCAAATAGTCATTATACTAAAGTGAATAGTTAATGCAACTATCATTGTGTCGATTGTATTTATCCGTTTTTATCCGTTACTACTTCCAGCAATGTGTTACCACCTAAAAGCTGTTTGCCAACCACCATTAAACGACAAAACATGTGAGACTGTCCTGTAAACCTTTGTGCCACTTTGAGAATAGCCACTGTACACACAGGAGGAACATGCAAGGCATGCACAGTGTTTTTACATGAAATGTCCATCATGACAGAAAACAAGATTAGTGGTTTGGAGTATGAGAAGGTAACTGGAATGAATTCATTTTCAAAGCCAGAATTAGTTTTTTTTCGTCAGTTAATCCACTCAAAAATGTCTTATAAAGTGAAACTTGGCTGCAGTTTTCTACTCCATGAGCTCTTCCCTTTTCCGCCTATAGAGGGAGACACTGTGTTGTTTTTCCATTTGCCTCTAACATACGTGACGCTGTGGTTTGGGCTGTTCACCAGACGTGTGACAACTTAGAATCCTGATTTCTCACAGGATTATCATGATTACGAGCATTTCTGAATCGAGAGTGATTTGAGTATGCACGATGTCTCTGTGGTTAATTCACCTGAAGACCTGAATTGTAGCCACAGTCATTTACAGCAGTTGATTCAGTTACTAAAAAGGTGTTTAGTGTACTTATTTATTAACTCACTTTATCTCTGGAGACTTGTTGCAGGTTTGTGTCGTGGCTAAATGAGAGAATTGAGCGGGCCAGAATGGAAAAGCAGGTTACATGAGCAGACCCCCTAATTTTAAGTGGCGGGCCAACTATCTTTAGCCCCTCACAGGACTTCTCTGGCCACATTCTTCAGTTCAGCTGGTTCAGACTGAATGAGTCTGAATGAGACGTCGCCTCCTCAGACCCGAGGTTCTCCTCTCCCTGAACCTTACGGGATAGAAATGAGAGCGCGCCGCTGCCGGCAGCCTGAGGCCTGTGCGGACTTGCTCTTGGGGCCCTATTCCTCTTCCTGGTGTTACCTTGGTAACCAAAGTGGGAGCAACTGCTCCTATTGGTCAGGTGAAGTAGACCTCATACTGCGTCACATGTTGCCTGTTCTGTTTGATTGTTCCTGTAAAACACAAGCACCCTTTTTCTGCCGGGTAAGAGCCCTGAATGGTATGTGCTTCCATTTCAAGCTGCTTAAATGCTCGTTTTTGGCTTTCCTCAGCCTGTGATGAAGCGTTTTCTGACACAAACCCTTTTTTAAATCCGGGCTTTCTAGAAACTTTGTGTGCGTAGTGGCCTGCACCCCCTAAACTCTACGAAGCCTGCTGTGTGCAAGCCTGCTCTTACAGTGTCAGCAGGCTGAGGATCAGGGCGGCATGAGCGCGCAGACTGCTCTCACGCCGGGAGAGGGATGGGTAAACCTCCTGCAGGCATTAGGATTAACGACTTTCTTGCACCACGTCCAGCGCAACTGACTGCGTCCTTCAGCGTCACCTTCTTTGTCCGCCTGATTGTTGGTCTGGCCTGAGATGTTTCTGAGAAATGCCGGCGCGATGAGCCAGAAACATTTCAACAATTTTTTTTTTTCTGGGTGTCATTCAATCTGAGCACCCTGAGGACCCGCACTATCGGGTCGCATGGAGTTCCCGGGAAGCAACACAATCCTCCTCCACTCCTGTGCCTGTGCCTCTGTAGCCATGCTTCGCCCAGTGGTGTAAATAAATGCAAGATTCTCAGTAGTCTGCATTTTACTGGTGGTCTGACGACTTGGTGGTTTGATAGATTGAGTGAACAATATTACCAAAACATGCCTCTAATTGTGAGTGAACTGTTTTGCCAGTTTTATAGTTATTGCAGATGTTTGTTCTTTCTCAAAAAATGGTCCTGCATAAATTTGGTTTTTTCTGTTTCTGCTAACAAATGATAAGGAGCATCTGTCAGTTTGTGTTACAGGTGATCAGAAGACCCATGTTGGCCACTGGTTGAGGAAGGCCTTAAGTGGAGCAGAGAGTAAAATTAGCTTAGCTTTTGTGAATCCCACTTCTGAGAATGAGCTCTCTGCTTCTGGCCATACAGCAGCCGTGGATAAGGTGTCTGTCCATGCTAAGGGTTACACCTTGGACTCGTGTGGAAACTGCACTGCTCTCTGAACCTCTATAAGAGGGGGAGGGATCTCTGTACCTCACTGTTTCCATGCTTCTTAGAAACTGAACATGGAGTGCATGTGTCTGACATGCCCTCATGGTTGCTGTGTGAGAAGGACGTTCCCTCTTTAACCTTTTATACCCTTCCCGGTCATATAGTTTTACTGTTTAAATCGTGCGCTGGCACGTGAGCATTGTTTCAGGTGACCTAAATGGCTGGTCTTCTCTGCATTGCCTCTTTTTTTCTCACTACTAGACCATTCATCACTCTACCTGTGGCAGAGTTAAACCTCTCATGTTTAACTCCGCCACCTCCCAACACTACAAACAGTCGGGCCTTTGAGAAACCTTGGCCTTCTGAAACGCTGGCCCACAAATTCAAATAAAGCAGTCTGTCAGACGCACGGCCCTTTCAAGAGCGCACCTGTGCTGCTTGATCGGAGCAGGGGCCCGGACCCTCCACCCTTCACCAGAGTCTTACCCACTGTTTGCTTAGCCTCCCGAGCCGCCTCCGGTTCTCATTTAATTCCGTCCTTCCTCTCGGCACCAAATTTTGAATCGTTCTTGTTTTTATTCATCTCGTCACAGCTGCCGCGTGTCAGATGTGCTGTCCAAAAACCTCCACCCTGTCGGCTTGATAGAGCTCATAAATCTGTAAAAGTGGCCGGTGCAAAGACGGCTTCGCCTTAGTCTGGGAAGCGTGCTCGCTCTGTATGAGGAACACCAAACTTTTCCCGAAAAGGTGCCAGGGTTGTAAAGGGGGCCAGGTTTACTGTTGTAATGATTTTTTTTTTTTTTTTTTTTCCTCCAATTTTCTCTGTAGGTCCCAGCACTCTGATGGATCTGACTGAGCAGTTTGTTCCTCCAGAGTTGGCTCCACCCATGCTGCTCAAACTGCTGGAGGCTATCGAGAGGAAAGGTGAGTGCTTCTCTTGATTGTCTGTCTCTGTCTGTCAGTCGCTGTCTCTCTGTGTCTGTCTGTCTTGCTCTCTGTCTTGCTCTCTTTCCCATTCCTTCACTCCATCTCCGTTTCTAAACTAAATGTCCGGTTGCAGGTTTAGACAACCCCACCCTCTACAGAAACTTCACCGCTGGAGGAGGGCTGGATGTTCGGCAGTGCTTTGATGGCGGTGAGTGGCCTCATGCTTTGTTGCAGGCACTGATGTGTTTTGCCGTTCTTGCTGTATTTCTCATAGTATATTTGATTTAGATCCCCCTTCTGTGGACCTGGAGCAGCTGGACCTGCAGATGTTGTGTGATGGTCTGAGACGATACCTACTGGATCTACCTCAGCCTGTCATCCACTCTGCAGTCTACAGCGAGATGGTACACATTGCACAAGGTAAAAACGCACGGTGAAGCTGAATTAACATTCTACACATGGCTCCCATTGTTTTTGGATATCTTCTATGTAAGCTTTGAAATGATGTAAGCAGAAAGGAACACTAAAACTAAAAATATAATTTTCTGACCATGTGTCATCACTTAGTTTTGTTAGAGACCCAAAAATGTTGCTGAAATTGTAAAACAGGGACCACACGGTGGAGCTCTTGTTCTAAAACCCCCATTAAGAACTGCTTGATTCAGCCACATTCTTTACCTTGAAAGCTTCTGTAGCTACACTTTGTTTGCTACAAACACTTTGCATGTTGTCCCATCTCTCTACCAGCCCGAAGATAGGCCCCTGCTGGTAACCGTGCACGTTGGTAGCAGTTGTTACCATTTTTTGAGTCAGTAATTATGTAAATATGGTGAGAGTAAACTGCCTTCGGCTTGATTTGAGGGTTTGAAATTTGCCCAAGGCAGACAAGATAATCATCTTTGCTCCTTCTGTGCTCCGTTTCTCTGAGAAGTCAAGCTTATGGCAGCCAAGCCGAGCAAATATCACTTCAAAGCGAGTGAGACAGCCTTTTTTTTTTTTTCTCTCTTTTGTTCTGCTAGCTAGTTATAACTGTTTATCATGCACTCACACTGCAGAACAGGATATCTGTGGTTAATAGGACCTAAAAGAAGGCTGAGAACTTATCTTCTGCATCAGCCTCATCAGCCAATCAAACGGCAGTGTACCTTAGTCTCCTTCGTCATTGTCACACTCGTGATCTTTGCGTGGTTTGAAACTGTCGAGGCACAGTTTTCCACCTGACCGCTGAAACTTATTCATTATCTCTCCCCTCTGTTTCTCCTCTCACTCTTGTGTTTGCATCGCTCACTCCTTGCTTAATGATGCCAAGGCAGCTGAGGCGGGCGCCGAAGGAGATTTTTTTCCCTCCCACTGTTGCTTGAGAGTTTACTATGCGCCCGCTTGTGTGTCTCTTTATCTTTGGGCTGCAGAGGTACAAGGTTCAGAGGACTGCGCGCAGCACCTACGGAGGGTTGCCAGTTCTTCAGCGCTGCCACCCCAGTACTGGTTGACACTGCAGTGCTTGCTGAGACACCTCGCCCGTGTGTGCCAGGCGTCGGCTGCCAACCTGCTGAACGCCCGGGCCCTCGCTGAAATCTTCGGCCCTATGCTGTTTAGGCAACAGGCAGCCAGGTGCTCTCAAGAACCCTCTGGTCACATCTGTCAAATACACATTTGCAAGTAGAGACAAGGCTAAAAGACACAGACTGGATAAAAAAAAAAAAAAGTTAAATAACTTTTAACAATAACATACAGACTGTTTGCATGCATCTTGTACTAGCACTGACTTCCTCCTCCCCCTCTTCTCTTCATCCATAGTTGTGAGCCCAGCCCTGAGTCCCACATTAGGATCGTTGAAGTCCTGGTGACCAGTGAATGGAGCAGCAGCCAGGCAGCACCAGGTAGATGCCTACTTTCTCTACCAGTGTTCAGAAGGCGTAATGATAAAAGTTCTTATGTAATAGCTCTGCATCGGCTGTTCACGCATCCATTTCTCTGCTGGGGTTTGATTCCTTGTTACATAAGGTGGGTGGGGGTGGATAGAAGTCTGTAATTAATGGTTTGAATAGGGGGGCTTGTGCGAGCGGTGAGAAAGTGAGCAGTATGTTGGGTTAAGGAGACTGCGGATGGGAGGAACAGCAGGAGACCTATTGCTATTATTAGCACGTCTGACGGGTTGAATGTGAAAGCGGTGACACTGCAGCAGCAGCGGCAGCAAACTCTGCACCGCAGCTCCCAGCTCTCTGCCACAAAAGCCTCCATTTGTTCCACTGCCCTGCACTGACCCATCAGCACTCCCCTGCTAAGCATGGTCTTGCACTTAAATAAAAATAGACAGAAAAAAAACACATCTCAGTAAATCACCTACCTAAGCACATGACTGCCGTACCCTGATGCTGGCCCTTCTGTTACGGCCAAGCCACATTACAGGGGCTGTCTTTTTTTTTGTTTGTTTGTTTGTTTGATTCATTTATTTATTTTCTTTAGCAACGGTCAGGTCAGTGCAGACAACCTTTTCAAGTGAACTTAAAAAAAGGGGTTTAGATTGAGGAAGGAAGACAAGCTTGAATGGCTCGACTTGTTGGACGTTGTGCACAGTACTGCTGACTTTTCCATTAAGTGCAAAACTTGCATTCTGGTCTCAATCTTCAATGACTTCAGGCGCTTTGCAGAACATCAGTATTCCAGCCCTTTCCTTTGGCATGTTATGCAAGAGAACCACGGAGCTGAAAATGCAATTTCTTTGTTTATTGATGCAGCAGGGCAGTCCATAGGTAGAGCTCTGAGGACTGTGTGTGCTGCTTTGCACGTTGACAGTTTAAAGGTTTTATTACCTTTTGGAATCTATTTATACCCTTTCCAAGTCTGGGTCTTGCCCCACTGTCAGTAATTTGCACCTGCATTAACTCAGGCTGGGTCGGACGAGTCTGAACTCAGGCACACTTTCACTCCCTTCCTTTCTGTTCGGGCAGCCCAGTTCTTTACGGTGTGTGTGTGTGTTTTTTTTTTTTGTTTTTTTTCTTCTCTCCTTCTTCTTAATACACACACACACACACACACACACTT
Source organism: Alestes dentex (assembly GCA_037576975.1). Classification (NCBI taxonomy): domain Eukaryota; kingdom Metazoa; phylum Chordata; class Actinopteri; order Characiformes; family Alestidae; genus Alestes; species Alestes dentex. Next base: position 11,685,039 of record JBBIGA010000083.1, read on the forward strand.
ACACTGACACCTTTGGGGGCAGCTTAAGAGCTGATTCAGTTTCACATTTGCTGTGTCTCGTTTACTTGCCCGTACATGACTTTGTGTCTGCACATGTGGCAGTGGAGAAGCTGTATATGTTACCGTGGGCAGGAGGGTGGTATGTTTTCGTGTGTGTGTGTTTCTGTCTGTCTGTTCATGTGTGTGTGCCTGTGCGTGTCTGTTCACTCCCAGTTACAGCCGGGCTATTTTAAGCGAGGGGCCAAAGGCCCACTTGGATTTGGTTGGCTAGAGGCACCGTCTGCTCCACAGAGCACTCTTGTTAGCTTGCAAGTAGTGGCTGCACCCTCTCTCTCTCTCTCTCACTTACACACACACACACACACACACACACACAAAAATACCCACACTTCCTAGGACTTCACTCCACCCTCCGGCCCCCTCCTGCCCCCTCCTGCGCTGTACGCCCCTCCCAAAACACAAAGTGCCAGGCTCAGCAAATATTTGAACCTGAGCAAGTTAATCATAAGACTGGAGTCTGCGAGCCAGTAGGGTGGTGAGAGCGTGAGCACGCAGCAAGCCGGCTTTCGGAGAGGGTCAGCGGCAGGGCCAGCAACCCCCAGCAATCATTAACTAGCCCCCCAGGCCAGTTTTCACTACCCAGCTTTCCCTCCTACATTGCTAGTGCTGGAGTCCCAGGACTGCGAGGCTGTTGCACCTGCCACCTGGATTTTACTTCCACCGCCACGGTTGCCTTTTTTTTTAAAGAGCTATGTGAAAGCTTCTGGTGGCTAAATCTAAGGAATGGGGCTGCTGTTGAGGACTTGAGGAGACTACACATTGGAATTACAACATAGGGCGCCTTGAATGGACTTACTCTGCGCTTCAGGACGCTGGTTTACTTAAACATCTCCAGAACATGCACAATTTGCAACGTAAGTGTATTCTTTGATAATGTTCGGAGCGAAACTGTTGGTCTTGGCAGTAAAAACGGCAAGACCTGGGGGGGGGGGGGGTAGCAAAATGGTACCTAGTGTTAATAAGGTCTGTGTCGCAGGAATATGAATGGAGTTAGACTGGTTTGTTTTTTTGTTTTTTTTGTTTTTTGTTTTTTTAAGGTGGTTCTTTTCTTAGCAGCTCCCTTTCCCGGCCCCGTCTCGCTGTGAAAGGACCCGTATCTCGCCGTTTCTTGCCTCTTGGTCTCTTTCACAGATGGTCGATAAGTACAGACTCTGACAGCCAAGTCCAGAGCTCAGCGTGCCAGTAAAAGTGGGATAACCAGTTTGACTCAGCCTGGCCTTGCCTCGACATGACCAAGCATGTGTGTGGAGTCACATTATGTATTGACATGGTCAATCAATAGCAAATGCTGAGTTCCAGTATCGCTACATCCCTTTTCGTGGCTCCGACGGGCTTTATCGGCTTACTTAAATCCAGCGTGTGCGGGAGAAGCTGCGTCATCTTTACCTTTTGCCTTAATTCCGGTGGGTCTTAAGTAGCTCTCTGCCACACTTGACCCACTCTGTGGGCGCGCGGTAGCCTCCTCACGGACTTGTCCTGCGAAGAGGACAATAGGCCGCGTTCCTGGGTTTCTTTTAACCCTACTGAGAATTGGAGCTATTTCAGGTGCCCCACCAGTCTCTACTGTCTGGATTCTCCCACCCCCACCCCTGCGCGAGAGTCGCCTTTGGAGGATTATGAGCGGTATTTGCGAGCACTTGCCTGCCTGTGACCCGGCCATGTGCTTGACGTAGCAGCTGCCTACGTGCCGCTGCAGCAGCGATCAGCGCGCAGAGCCTTTGTCTGCCTGCCAGCACAGAGGCTAGTTTCAACCACCCCACTCGCTGAGGGGAGGAGCTAAGGAGACCTGCAACAGACAGAGAAGAGGGAGGGAGGGGAGGCAGAGAGAGAGAGAAAAGGAGTGAGACACCAGATCCTCTTTTCATTCGAAAGATGCTGCGCTGTGCTTCGCAAGGTTTGCGTTTGACGGTCGTTAGCGCCAAGGTGCTGTTCTACTCTTGACTCTGCGTTTTGTTTTGTTTTTTTTGTTTGTTTGTTTTTTTAATGTAGCCGGTTGGATACTACTGAATGAAGCAGAAGCACCTTTTTTTTCTTGTCTTTTTATTTTATTTCTTTTTCTCTGGACTGGAGTGCGCTTTCACAATGACATCATTGCGTTCAGGAAATTAACGATATAGAGGTGGGCGATGAGGCAGGAGTGGCCAGCAACAGTCCCACAGCGCCATTGGCTGGGGTAAGTGATGTAATTGCTTCAGCTGACCCTGCTGGTTTAAAAAAAAGATTTTTGAGCTGCGTGTGAAGAATTCCGTCTCCACGAGACATGAGTTATGCAGAGAAATCGCGTGACTGTTCTGGATGTGCAACACGGTGTTGACTATGACTGATTGTCCAGGTTTGGATCCAGCCTGTGAGACCGACCTGCTCTTTTACATAGAAGCAGAGCCGCCAGGTAAATGCTGAAGTTGGTGCGTGGTGATTTGTTCTTTACAGCGTCTGTTGCGGTTCTTGATGCATCGGATATTATTGTAGCAGGTGCCTAGCAAGGAGATTGTCGATGGTGGGTGACTTGTCATTGCATTGGGATTGCTGCCGTTTGATATATGAGCATTATCTTTTTTAATAATGTAGATCAGACAGCATCTTATTCATACATCTTCCACAGAGCTGTGGGCTTTGATGCATTATTTTTGCAGCATGCTCATTATTACAGATGCACCTACAGAATGTCTAGGAGTCCAGTGAGGAGCTGCTGCTGCTGTAGTGGGCTCAGTCCTGCTTAGTGACTGAAGTGAACAAAGGAGAGAGTGGGTAGATGAAGGGGATAAAAATAGCCCATTGCTTGAGCTCTGCCTCATGTTCCACAGAGACCACACAGCCTCCGCAGCTATCTGTCACTCAACCCAGCAGCCAATCAGCTGCAGCCTTTTCCTGTTACCAATGATGCAACATGTTCTCAATGGCTGGTGAAAGAAAGCAGCGTCTTTGCCTGAGCGTGTCTGTTACGGTCTTTAAGTAGCCTGTCAGTATTCCTACACTTATGACCACAAGGTCATTTTTTTTGTTCTATTTTTTTATTTATTTATTTATTTTTTGGCCGTGTTAAAGATGGTCGTCATGCTCTGCTCACTGTTCCTCATTGAATGTCAGAAATGTACTGTGTGGTTTAGTCAGGCAGCAGTCCAACCTCATGCCTGCTCCATTTGTGATTTATTGCTGCTTTCCTGCAAGCACTGAAAGAATGGCAAGGGTTTTTCCTTTTTTTTTTCTGAATGAAATACATTCTCCCTCGCTAATGGTCAGCCCTCCTGCTGGAGAGAGAGCGTAGGCATTCTTTTCAGCTCCACATAATCAAGCTAAAAAGGAATTAAAGAAGGGATTGGGGGGAAAATCCTGCAAAACGCAGAAGCATTTAAAATGCTTGTTAATTTGGTTAGCTGGGAGATTTTAATGGGTAAGAATTCAGATAAGTGCGTTTTGGTATTACAGGCTTTCTTCAGGTCTGCATCCACGTTACACGGACATGTCCGAGCGCATGGGCTGATCCTTGCCTGGACATGTTCCACGTGTAAATTGCCTTGAATGGAGCTGGTCTATTTTGATGTAAATCAGCGCCGGCCTATATTAACCTGCTGGCATCTTCTCTCCACAGCACTACCTCCAAAACCACCCAAACCAACCCCCATCACTAACAACGGTATGAACAACAACATGGCTCTGCAAGACGCTGAATGGTACTGGGGGGACATCTCAAGGTTCGTTCATTTACTGTCGATCGTCTTGCTTTTGCAAAAAACGCTTCCTTTCGACATTTCTAATGTTGAGGTTTCCTCTCTTGCAGGGAGGAGGTCAATGAGAAGCTGAGAGACACAGCTGATGGAACATTCTTGGTCCGTGATGCCTCCACCAAGATGCATGGGGATTACACCCTTACGCTGAGGTATTTTTCACAACATCCAATTTACTGTGTGCCACTGTGATGCATTTGATATGCATCCTTCTTCCATCGTCCCTTCGTCCATTTTAATGTGTTTTATTTACTTTGCTTCACAGGAAAGGAGGCAACAACAAGCTGATCAAGATTTTCCATCGTGATGGGAAGTACGGTTTCTCAGATCCCTTGACTTTTAACTCGGTGGTTGAGCTGATCAACCACTATCGGCATGAATCACTCGCACAGTACAACCCTAAACTAGATGTGAAACTGCTGTATCCTGTGTCCAAGCACCAACAGGTAATTCTGGTTGTATCACATGAAAAATTAAACTGGATCCAGATCGACTGAAGTATGGTGTGAGACCTAAAATGTTTGTTTGCAGGATCAAGTGGTGAAAGAGGACAACATTGAAGCTGTGGGCAAGAAGTTGCATGAGTATCACCTGCAGTACCAAGAGAAAAACCGAGAGTACGACAGACTGTATGAGGAGTACACTAGAACATCACAGGAAATTCAGATGAAAAGGACTGCTATCGAAGCTTTCAATGAGACCATAAAGATCTTTGAAGAGCAGTGTCAGACACAAGAACGCTACAGCAAAGAGTACATCGAGAAGTTCAGGAGAGACGGAAACGAGAAAGAGATCCAGAGGTGAGTTGAAAAATCGGAACAGAATCGGCACTTTAGAGAAGACTTATCAGCGACCTTCATGTAAATCTGATTGTATCAAATGTGTCCCCCCAGGATCATGGTGAACTATGAAAAGCTAAAATCACGCATTAGTGAGATTGTGGACAGCAAGCGACGCTTGGAGGAGGACCTGAAGAAGCAGGCAGCGGACTACAGGGAGATTGACAAGAGGATGAACAGCATCAAGCCTGACCTCATCCAGCTCAGGAAGACAAGGGATCAATACCTCATGTAAGTACCTCAACCTTCATATAAGCTCCTCAATTAAAAAAATTGGATGCCTCAGTTGGATCGAATTCTCAATCGGATGCCAATTTGCGTTCCCTTGCTCTTGAAACACAGGTGGTTGACGCAGAAGGGAGTCAGGCAAAAGAAACTCAACGAGTGGCTGGGAATAAAAAACGAGAACCAGGAAGAGTGAGTACCCACAATGTGACCTATAGTGTATAACTTGGTACAGTGCATGTCAGCGTTGCTATAAGAAATCCTACCCGACTCTCATCGACCCTCTTTCTGTGCACCAGTCAATACTCGATGGTGGACGATGACGAGGATTTGCCGCATCATGACGAGCGCTCCTGGAAGCTCGGGAACATTAACCGCAACCAGGCTGAAGCGCTGCTGCGGGGCAAGAGGGACGGAACATTCCTGGTTCGAGACAGCAGCAAACCTGGCTGCTACGCCTGCAGTGTTGTGTATGTATTTTTCACCCTCTTAAAGCAATTGTACCCTTTCTTTGCTTTTTAGTCATGAATGAACTCTGCTGCTGATAAACAGTGCTTTTCTTTTCAAACCATTCATGAGCAGAAAAATGTCTCTCGGTCATTCTAGGCATTTTTTTTTTTTGTTTTTGTTTTTGTTTTGTTTTGTTTTGTTTTTTTATTAAAAGGCGAAGAACCCCCGTCATGTCGGTTCTGTAATACGGCCTTGTCGGTGAAACATATTTTACTTTATTGTTCTGACACGAGGCGACGTTTTTACTGCCCAAGATGTTTTTAATAAGGCACTGCCTCATAAAGCATTTCAAATATTGATTTTAAAATATAGATTGTTTATTAATTTACTTAAGTCTCTTGTTTTCAGATCATTTCTGTAGTTTATTATGTTTTTGCCATGACATAATAAGTAGATAAGCTATTGTTTCTACTACTTTAGTCTTGAGTGTCATTGCTGTAAGCAGAATGATCAAGGGGGGAAATTCCATGACTGAAACAGCAGTTACTGATGTGTTAATGTACGTGTAAATGTTATTTATGTGCATGGTATCTGTTGTTTGGAGGGTAATGAGCATGACTGCTCTGAACGGGCGATTCAGACGGGGGGGTGTAAACCGGTGTCTCTGTTTCGTTGCAGTGTGGATGGCGAGGTGAAGCACTGCGTCATCAACAAAACTCCCACGGGCTTTGGCTTCGCGGAGCCCTACAACCTGTACAGCTCACTGAAGGAACTGGTCTTGCACTACCAGCACACGTCTCTCGTTCAGCACAATGACTCTCTGAATGTCACGTTAGCATACCCAGTCTACGCACACCAGAGGCGATGAGGACTAGTGAACACATGCGCAAACTCTCGGGACTCTTTCACAGAGGATGCAAGGAGTTTTAGGAGGGGGGGGCCTCATCTTGCACGGCAACGCCTCCACTTTGGCTTTCGGACGGAGGGTTGGATTCTTTCAGCACGGAGGTGCGGAGCCCCGCTGAGGGCGACACAACCTGAAACCCAAGACATTTCAGCCCCTGACTTCCACCAGTGCTGAGTTTTGAATGTAGTTTTCTTCTTCGAGGGGAAACTGCTGAGTGTTTATCTCTCTCTCTCTCCCAAAGTGGAGGACTTCGGAGGCCTTTTCCAATGGTGCTTGTTCGTTTAAAAAGCTTTACCCGCTGCTGGAATGTGAAACGCTGTCGATTATAACCTCTGGAGTGCATCTATTTTTTTTGTTTTTGTTTTTTCTTTCTTTCCCCCTGGGAAAGCTGTTCAGAGCCGAACCCGCACCCACCTGTTTGGGTTTACACTTCCCTGTCCCTGTGTGTGTGTGTGTGTGTGTGTGTGTGTGTGTGTGTGTGTGTGTGTGTGTGTGTGTGTGTGTGTGTGTG
>JBBIGA010000083.1:11766594-11783338 GCA_037576975.1 Alestes dentex
AAAAAATCACATACAGGGGGTCCTCGGGTTACAGCGCTCACTCCCACTCGACTGACACCGTTAGCCTCGTACTTACAGACGAGGCTAACAGACTACGTGGGTGAACTAGTTTGGTGTCAGAAAAATTCCAAAGGACTCTAAACAGAAGCTCACCACGAGGCGGAGTAAAAATTAAAAGGTGGTTTTATTCCTGTAGCAAGGGAACAAGTCACACAGCAGACTGAAGTCTTACAGAGGAGTTGCTCAAAGTCCACTAGTCTATCTTAGCTTTATAAATGCTATGCGTGCGTGAAAACCATACATGGTTACTCGTCTTAAGCGTTGCCTGTAATCAATCTAGTGCATGAGAAACCAAAATAAGGAGGACTCCATTACATCCTGACATCCCAGGTCAGGTCGCGATGTCCTTTCCCACATCCTTTCTGCAGGCAAAGAAGAGAAAATCCCAGAAAAACATTTTCCTCTGGGTATGTAAAATAACTCCCCCAGAGTTCAATTCAAAGTCCCTAAACTACACACACACACAGTTCTGTGAGATACATTGTGGATGGTTAATTGTTCAATGATTATAAAGAAAAGGTTATATATAAGGATGATGTATAGGTGAAACTTTCCAATTCTTCCAACATTCGGTTACGTGTGGAAGAAGAAAATGAAGTAATGCGGCATATGAGCGAGGGAGTTTTCTTTTTCCTTTTTCTTAGTTGTATTCTTATCATTTTACAACTGTGTTAGGATTGGTAAGTGACTGAAGCTAGGGTGTGTTTCGACTTACACCAAAATTCGGGTTACGTCACCATCAAAGGAACGGAACTGTGGTGGAACTCAAGGACCTCCTGTCTTTACATGCAATTAAAAATTGTACAAACAGGACCTTCAGTGCTGCCAACAAGTGCTCGACTTTAGGAAAGACTTGCTTTAAGGAGGATCCTTTATCCACAAAATATATATTTTTGTACTTCTTCACAGAAACAGAACCTCATCAGATGTAGAGTCCTTAGAGATTTACCTTAATGTCTTTGAAGCTGAAGGAGACCTTGCAGTACTTGCAGTTGAGGGTCCGGGCCTCACATTCTCTCTCATTATGACGATCTTTGTCAGTAAGTAGGATAAACATTTGACATGCTTCACACTTGACACGCTCAAATTCACACCGGCCTTCATGCTGCACCTGGGGAAACACACATTTATTCATTATGAGTGGATCAGAACTGGCACTAATTTTGTTTTTGTCATTCTTACAGCGTTGGGGAACTTTCTCCAGTTCTGTGGAAACTGAGGATAAGCTAGTCAAAATAGTCAAAATGCAGCCACTGATGAACTACCTACATAAATAAAAAAAACAACTGGATGAGGCAAAATATAAAAATTTGTACAAGCTGAATCAAAAGTGACAGAAAATGTGTCTTGATTAACTGCTCTAATTATTTAATTATAAACTGATGTTACATATTGATTGAACTTGAAATAAACTTTGAACTCTCTCTTTCACCCAACAAAATGCTGAATATTTATTCATTATAAAAAAATACATAGCCTCAGTAGCTGGGGTTTAGTCACTAGTTTAATTAAAGCTCCTGTTTAGTTTATCGAAACTTAAACGCATGCCACACCATATTTTGTAATTAATGTTTGTCAATATGAATGAAATAATGTTGTTCTCTAAACGCCACTGGATAGGCTATACTATAATGTATCATTCATAGTCACGACTGCTCGCACCAATATTTTCAAGAAGAAGATCTAACGATTCTTGTTTGTGTCGTAAGAAATTTGTTTGGTTATCCGTTCGTTTGTTTATTTGGTCGTTTTATGTAAGATTTACGGGAGGCAAACAAAGGCGAAATTGTATATAATGATTTCATATAATGAAGTTTTAAAGGACTGGTATAAATTTTATATAATAATTTCATATCATGATCTAGAGTTGGCGACCTAGCAGAAGCTAGCAGAAACGGATGTAATAGTTATCTAACTACATTACATACTAATTAGCTACAGAGTTAGATCCCTGTCCATGACACTACTAGTGTTGTTTATCCTGTTGGGTGTTTCTCATGTTCTTATTTACGCTGCAAGCTCAGCCACAGTCATGTGAAATTAGACTGTAAACAATGGGTCAATCATAAGCCACTAGATTCTGTTGTGGAAGCTGAAATTTTAAGGCTCATTTTTGTAACATTCCACCCTGTTGGTTTGTTTTCATGAGATTTTTCGACAATCCTGAGCTCCCCATTTCCTTACTCCTTACTTCAGTTTGTCCCATGATTCACATTAGATTCACATGGTCCTCGTTTGTCCCTCTTTATTTAAGCCACCACGATCATAAGGCTGACCAGTGTCCATCCTCATGACCAGCCTCTCGCTCCTTCCCTTCGTGTTGTTTGACTGATTGTACTTTCTTTCCAGTTCTGGTTTCTGTTCCCCAGTGTGTCTAGGTCTGCTGACTCATGGAACTTCCCTAAGCTCTTTGGGGCGTAGTGTGATTGGTTGACGCCAGCCTCACTGCTTGTGGGTATCTCCTCTGTCTGCTGCGTTGGACCATATGTGTACAAGGTGTGCAGGCCTCATTCATCAGGAGTGCCCTCACTGAAAGCTCCATGATGAGGCCTCACTTGATGCCGAGTGTGCACTGTAATGCCTTCCTAGTGGGTCTTCCAGCTTGCATGATGAGACCCTTACGCTGAATCTCGCCTGGTTTTCAATCAACCCTAAAAGTCGCATGTCACCCCACAGTTGATTGACCTACACCGGCTATCCATGGAATTAAGTTCAGTCACTAACTCTCACCTACAGAGTAACATCAGGGTCTGCACCCAGCGAACTTAATCCCATCATTCAACCTCATGTTTCTACTCGCTCCCTCCACTCTTGCAAGGAACATCGTCTGGCTCTGCCATCCCTACTCACGAGGTAAACCCTGTCCAGACTGGTCTCATTCTGGTTCCTTGCTGGTGGAATGAGCAGCAGAATCCCTCTCCATCTTCAAAAACCATCTGTTCAGAGAGCATTTCCTCTCCTGCATCTTCTTGCATGACTTACTACTTTGGATAAAAGCGTCTGTGAAATGAATGTTAGTGGTTGCTGGTCCTCCTCATTAAGGCCTCGTTAAGACCCGTCCTGTGAGATGCAAAGACCCCTGGTTCCAAGACAACCACACTGGCGTGGACCTTGTATATTTCCTTGTCAGACATGTGTTTGTCCCTGTTTTCTGTAACAGCCCATCCGAAACCTGTATATGTCAGTGTGAGGGCCTTCGCCTGTCTGATCCTCGTCCAAATCCTGGGTGTGTTTCTATAATTAAATCAGATCCTGCGTATGCGTCCCATTTACAACCCGTGTGACAAGTTTGTTGCTTTATTTCAAGTCACATAATTGAAATAAAAAACTGAATACATACATCCATTTATTCTTTAATTACATTTTTCATCACATTTAGATATTCTTATATTTTTATGTTCATGCAATTTTATAAACAGGTACATGTTCAGGATGTAGGGTTTTTTTTTTTTTTAGGTCAGCTAACATGGTCTCAACTTCCTGTTCAGTGACTTTGATGAACTGCCTACAAGATAAACAAGTCAAAGTCGACGTACAAGTCATGAGAATCATGAATTTAGTCTAAGTCCAGAACGTCGTATGTATTTTTGTAAACCAGCTAGCCTATTTTATAGTATAAAATTATATACCATGTGTTTTCACATCTAGTTTTTTTTTTTTTTAGATTCATTTAAATACTGTTATTATAATGCAGACTACTTGCTTAATGGATTTAACATGTTAAACTTATTCTCAGAACCTCACTAATAGCTTTAGGATTAAGATACTTATTACTAGGTTTTATACACAGTGATATTTTCATACAAAATTCAAAATTCCAGCTGAATTTACCTTTCCAAAACAAATACTTAGAGTAGTCACACATTTACTCAGAACATTTTAATATAAAACGTTATTTTTCGCAAACTTCAAAACGTCGTGTTTTGTGAGTCAGACGTACCAAAGAGAACAGATTTTTTGAAGAAAGAAATTTAAAAAAATTAAAAAAGTAGTTGCTGTGCTTTGGCGATAGTTTTGTTAAGAGCTGATGAACACTGTATCCAGACTCATTCATGTCTTCTTCCAGCTTTGTCTTGATCCATAAGACGTAATCCTTTTCTTCCTTTACATGGTGAAACTTTTGCACAACTGTAGTTGCTTGATGCTTGAATTACGATTTCATTGCAGCGTTGTATTAACGAAGTAACGAAGTAGATGGTCAAAATGCTGGTAATAGTCTTCATAATGATATCAAATAAAAAATGTATAAAATTCATTCAAATTATAATGATAAGTCTCAGAGGCTGCAAACCAGGAAATCTAGCTTGCTGTGCAAACATTTTTCTATCTAGTTAGCAAACATGAAGATGACATTTTAAAATCTATTCACAGCTAGATTATTAATCTAAACACTCTTATAGAAAAAAGAAATTTTGTGGTGATAAAAAAGTATCACTTTATTTACACAATTTCAATGTAAATAACGATTTTATCTACTCAGATTGGTAAGACATACACTAGAATTCAAAGTTTGAAATAAATTTGTCATTTTATACAATCATAAATTGTATACAATGAAGGTTTAAATAATCCAAACTATTTGCCAAAAAGTATTTCTTATTCAATGTTTTACAGATTCTGCATGCAAGAAGTTGAATGATAATATACTTTCATAATGTATTTACACTTTTTTGCCAAGTTATATGCCTTGAGCTTTGATCCCCTTTTTAGAAAAGTTTTCCCAGTCATTTTAGAATAAATTAATCTTGAACCGTGAATTTCCAACTAGTAAAATAATGAAATAATGTGGTGCTTGAAGATTTGATTACCCAACCGTAAAAAGCGTAAAAATGTCAAGTCAAATGCAAGGAAATTTCATTTTACATTGCAAGTAGTAGTGCATGAAGGTTTATATGCACCATGCCTTAGGCTTAGTTTGGCCACAAGGTTGTGGGGTTATGATAAGACTTTCAAAAGTCAGTTTTACTTTTAGTTTTAGACATTCAGTACTGTGCAATCGTCTCAGGCACCTGAGAAAATTATATTTAAAAGCTGTTCAGCTGGACAAAAAAACAACACTAATTTTAGAATAATTACAAATAAAAGTAATACAGTAAATACTGATTTTGCTTAAACATTTCCAGACCTCTCTCGATAGAAGCCCAGTTTGACTCATAGTTACCATTAAAGATCTGGTTTGATGCAACCAATAGTTTATTAGATTAAATCAGTAGACCTAATCTAATGGAATTACAAAAATCCATGTAATGTTTGGAGACAGAAATCTGGAACAAAACTGGTGTTCTTTTAACCTGCTCACAAAAATATCAACTACTTTTTGAAACCAAAAAAACGAATTCTACTTTTGATTTTCCATTTTATTCTCACATTATTCTCATGTTAACTTGTGTTTTGTGTTTTTGCTTACAGCAAAACGACACTTACAGCAAAAAGACACTTACAGCAAAAAAAAAAAAAAAAAAAAAAAAGGCATTAAACAATTTGCTTAGGCACCTAAGACCTTTGCACGCAATGCAGGTCTCATGGTAATAGCTTAAGGCAGTAATGCCAAATACCTGAAATTTTTTCTCAACAAACAACTTCAGACATGTGTAGGCAGAGACGCCAGTTGTATTTTGTCTTTTATTTAATGGAACAACCGCTTGATCACAAAGCTGTAGGAGAGCCAATTTAAAATTTTGTAGAATGGCAGAAGGAAGTACATCCTCCTTTCAACAGAATTCCGTTTCACTGGAAGTACATACAAGAACTATTTCCATTATTGTGCACCAGTTTACACCTGCACCCTCTCATGTATCTGATATGGAACATTTCTTATCCATGTTTAATTTAGACCTGCGTCTATTTGTTAGGCAAACAGAAACATTCAAATCCAGAGAGGGAAGAGAACATGCTGTTCAATGGAAAATTCTCACTGAGCCAGCACCAAAGTTCCCTATGCAGCATTTTATGTGTTGCCAACTTAGCGACTTTGTCGCCATTTCTAATGACTTTCCAGACCCCTTAATGACTTTTTATTTCCAAAAAGCACCTAGCGACAAATCTAGCGACGTTTTTGACAAATCTTAGCTACTTTCTGTAGAGCTTTGTGTTCAATATTCCCTGCAGATAAACCTTTGATTGATCTCACCCAGTCACAAAACAAGTTGTATTACAAGCAAAAGAATTTGTTATATTTTTAAGCAACGTAATAAAGAGATCCCTCTCAGGTCTATAACAAAGATCTTTCTTTTAGTAGCCAAACATGAATATTGTGTCTTTCACCTTCCAAACCTCTCCTTTTGTTTTTTTTTTAAATTCTGATTCTGAGAACGCCAACGCAGCATGACATCCAGCGACTTTCTGGGTAAACATCAGCTATTTGCTGTAGGAGATAGTTGGCAACACTGCTCCACCACCTTCACCACACCAGCGGTGTTAAAGACATCCGGAGTTGCTGTATGTTACTTAACTAGCTTGTAGCTTCTTTAATCAGATTCACTCGTAAAGGGGGTCCTCGAGTTACGACACAGATCCGTTCCTACGACAGCGATGTAACACGAATTTTGGTGTTGGTTGAAACACAGCCTAGCCTGAGACACACACCGATCCTAACACGGTAAAATCCTAATCTAGAACATAAAAACACAACTAAGCTACAGAAATAGGAGAAGGACTTAAATGTACACGGTACTGTAGTAACAGAAATAATGTCAAAAAATGAGTAAAAACAGTCCAGAATGGCGTAGGAAAGCGTACTGGGGACGCCAACTCACTCACTCATGCGCTGCGTTACTGCATATTCTGTGTATGCTGCATTTCGCCGCCAAACTAGTTATGTGTGCGAGCGTCGTAAACTCGAAACATCGTACGTCGAGACTGTTGTAACCCGAGGACCCCCCGTATAAACGATGAATTAAAACAAAGATGCATACAGCTTAATATACATATGCTTAATATACATATTTACCCTTGGCTCAGCAGTGTCTTTAAAGCATGTACAAGCGTGATAACATGAAAACATGCACTTGAAAAACTAGCCGAGGGAAATATTTTAGCCACTGTTGGTTAAGCTGGTAGATTTTTATGTTGCAGGAAAAGTGAGTGACGAAGACTCGGCCTTAACTAATGAGCTAACTCTTGAGCTAACTGGTGCAACAGAGGATGGTGATGGGGACTTGTCGACATCTACTTCAGATATCGGGCTCTTTAGTGCATGTTAGTTTGTCAAGGTAACACTGAGAACTAAAAATATCTTTTCATTTTTCTGGTCCTAACTAACATCATCTATTATCTTCAGTTTTCTAGAATAACAGCAGCACTATTTTAGACTTCTCAGTCCACTCCTCGGCAGCATGCGCATTCTAAAGTCATTTTCTGAGAAGTATTATATTTTTCTGTACTTCTCATGATGCAATGTACCACATGTATGGACCTACAGATGTGGAGGATCTGTGTAAAGATTTCATTGTATTTAATGTGTAGAAATTTCCATGAATGTGGAGCAAATGTTTTGCAAAAAAACAGTTTTGGTTTTATTTAGCAGGGTGTATGTTTATATATGATACAGTACTTGTGCGAAGCTCTGTTTGAAAGGGATTTGAATGGTTTGTCCTTGGCTTTTTTTGACTGCATTGTGTAAAATGTCAACAAGAAGGCTTTCCATAGCAATTGTTGTCAAGGTTAGACAAACACTGAGCAGCCGCATCTCCTCTGCATTGTTTTCAATAAGGACAGGTTTCAGGTGGGGTTTATTATATACCAAGGATACGATCAGCATGGTGGCTGTTATTTTCGGTTGCAGGCAATTTCCTGTTTACCCGACATCACAAGTACATTGCTTGCAAAAGTGTATGTGGTAAACTTAACATGCATTTACAGCCTCTCAGCTCTGATATAGGCCAAGTGGCATAAACATCTTTTTCAACAACTACAAATTTAGTAAGATAGCAACCTGGTAGGTTACATTCAGAATAAAATGCATTTAGAATAAAATCTGCTCCACGAAGATCTTCAACCTGTCCCAGTCAGAATCCATCATCCCACTGTGTCTAAAGTCTGCCATAGTCATTCCATTTCTGAAAAACCCATCATTACCAGTCACACTTACACCTACACTACATGGACAAAAGTATTGGGACACACCTGTTTTTCAGGGTTTGGTCTAGGCCTCTGACTTCCAGTGAAAGGTAATCTTATTGCTTCAGCAGACCAAGACATTTTTCTATGTCAGAACAATGTTGGAATGCCAAGCTAGTGAAGACATAGTTTGAGGAAGAACATTTTCTTTCATCCAGCATGACTGTGCCCCAGTCCACAAATAAGGTGAATAAACATGTGGTTGGATGACTTGGGCGTTAGAGAATGTGACCGTAACCGATTTGGCACCAGAACCAGAACAAACACTTTCTGACTATTCAGGCTAAGACTGCACCCTCACCCTGAGCTCCACACCCACATCTTCGTCTCACCCCTCTGACACAATCACCAAAGATCTTCAACCTCTCTCATTCAAAATCCATCATCCCACTGTGTCTGAAGTCTGCCACAGTCATTCCAATTAAAAAAAAGAAAAGCCTCAATAACTACCTTTCAGTCTTACTTGCACTATCTGGACAAAAGTATTGGGACACACCTGTTTTTCAGGGTTTGGGATGGGCCTCTTACTTCCAGTGAAGGACAATCTTAATGCTTCAGCAGACCAAGACATTTTGGACAATGCCATGTTTGAGCTCCACACCCATGACTGTGCTTCCACCCACCCCTCTAACACAACCATCAAGTTTGCCTATGACTTGACTGTGATTAGTCTCACCACAGAAGGCGATGGTTCCAACGAGCAGCAACACAATGTTCAGAGAGCAATCTCACTCTGAACTCCTCAGAAACAAAGGAACTGATAATATAATTCTGGAAAAATAACACAGAACTCAACTCACTATACATCAACAGAGAAAGGGCTAGAAAGGGTTCTGCATTTAGATTTCAAGGTACCTACGTTGCTGAGGATCTCAATAGTCAAAAAGGCAGAGCAACAACTCTACCTCTTGAGGACTCTCAGGAAAAACAACCTACAGGGGAAGCTTCCAGCATCCAAAAAATGTCCCATCCCACCATGGATACCATCCGTTTGAGCTGCCGCCCTGGCAGATGTTTTAGATCATCGCGTGCCAACAAAATTAAGAACAGGTTTTACTCCAGAGCCATAAGAGAACGCAAACCTTTAATTTATGTTGCATCTACATGGTGTGCTTTTTGTCTAATTACAACATCTTGTCTATTTTACCAGCTTTTTCTATACTAATCTATTTAGCTATGCAAGATTTTTAGATTTAAGTTAAGATTGTGAACCAATGATAACAAAGCTGTCCAAGTCAAATTCCATACCTACATCAAAACTGCAAGTGATGACATGCAAAGATGTTCTCAAGATTTGCAAAGCATGTTCAGACAAGTTTGAATTTAGACAAAAAAGACTCAACAGACTTGGTCAATGACCAACAGTGTATGTGTGTTACAGTAAAGTAATTACCACCATATGATTCAATTAACTCAATTTGATTAATTGCATTACATTCTGTAGTCATTTGCAATTTATCACATATGTCTTATTTTCTCAAACCCTCTCTTTTTTTTTTTTTTACTTTTGTTAGAGGTATATTCCCTTCAGTAATTCAAAATCTTTATGAAAAGGAAGGGTTCTGATGTACTTTGGACAGTGAGTACTTCCGATTAGTAAATTAATAGTGAAATTACTTTTTTTCCAGGAAGTTATTAGTATAGCAGTAATCCCAGTGTAGTCTCAGAGAAATTCATTACTTTTCTGAGTAACTACTGGTTATTAAACATACTGTCTTAGTGCATTAAAATACAGTTTGAAGTATTGAAGTACTGAAACTATGAGCCACCCTGAGTAAAGCATCAAGTCAGATGAGTAGTAAGTTAGTCACAGAAACACTCATTTCCAGCTTGACCTATCAAAGTGCATGCGCTGGTGTCATAATGATGTGGCAGTTCAAGTCTTCTTGTGACTTCTCAGCAAACTAATCTCGAGTAAACTTTTTGCAAAGAAGAAATTCCCTTATTTTCACAGCTGTTCTCTAATGTCAGCAACTTAAGAAGTGGGGTAACCCAACCGAAACACTAAACCTCTTTCCAGATACAAGTGTGAATAGGCTTTAGGTGAAAAGGGTGATTCAGCTAAATAAGAAAAAGATATGCAGTATATTTCCTTTGATCTAGACAAGAATCAGTTTCTCATGCTCTATCTAGTTTCTCATTTTCTATCTAGTTTCTCATTATACACACAGCTGCTATTCAAAGCTGTAGATGAGGTACTTTCCAGAGCCACGTGATCTTTCTGCTTGTGAAGTCAGGGACTTTCCACCCTTCCCCCACACTGGCTTCTCAGTTCCGCCCTCAGTAACGACAGCTTTTAGACAGGAGCTGTAAAACCTGCTAAACTACAAACGCTGGTTTTAGCTCAAACACTGTTTTAACGTCAAATGTGGCTTTGATATTTCAAAACTGCGGTCATGAAGAGGCATTTGACCACACTGAGTCAGTTGGGGGTGATGAGAATTCAAAGCAACAGGGATCTTTGATCATTTTACCTCATAGTCTTTCAGTGCTCCGGTCCAACTGCAGCCTTCATTGGGGCATTTTGCTGGCAAGCTATCAATTTCCCTGCGGGCTGCATTGTCCGGGAATGCCTGGAGGGGAGAGTTCAAATACACCAGATCATTTACACATCCTGCAACTCTGCTGTTGTTGAGTAACCATGTTCATTTTAAGACATGATCGACCTTTATCCGCACTGCTATGGCAGAAAGTGGACGGTACGAAGTTACAAAGGTAAAAGCAGCAACACCAATAGAATAAAAGCCATAAAACAGTATAATATAAGAAAACACACTATACAAATAAAAAATAATATAAATACAGATGTTTGTGTGTATGTAAATATATATGTGCATATAAAACCATGTAAGTATGTGTATATGTACATAGTGGATATGTATGTGTACGGACACTGGATATATACAGTAAAGCCCCATTTTAAAGTGGATCAGCAGTCGCGGGTTCAGTCAAACGCTGATTTTTTCTGAGAACTGGTATTTACCTGCTTATACCAAAGAAAACGCACTGCATGAATTACAGTCCAGTCTATACAGGGGTAACATCGGTGTTTACATTCTAGCACTGCGGGAGACAGCAGTTCAGTGTAAACTGTACAGTACGGATACAGGTTTACTTTTACAATTTCTTTAAGGGTGATGTATTAAACTGAGTTTAAAATGAAATTAAAGTGTTTTGGGAGCATATTTGGGAGCATGTTTAGGGTTTACACTATAAAAATATGCATTCTTAGGCATATTTTTACCACATCACAATAGCACAGTTTTTCACTATAAGCGGGTGCTCTTGGAATATAACCTCAGAGGAAAGCAGGGATTTACTGTAGATATATACACACACACATAAGCAGCAGGTAATGACCAACAATAATAGTGCACCGAGACTGATTGCGCATCTTTCATCCCAAAAATGACTGGTCATTCTGTGTGTTTTAACAGAAAGAACCGTTTGGAGTTAAATAATGGAAGAGCAGCTGAGGAAATTGATTGGTCATCATCGTTCCAAGAGGGGCCATCATTTCAGAAAGCAGTGTTCTTACCTCAGCTACATTCAGCATAGACTGGTCGCCCTCAAATATTCCCTCAGCACGGCAGGCCTCACAGGGCGTGGGTCCAGAGCTGGTCAGGATAAAAGTGGTGTAAACCGCTCAGTGTCATGCTTAAGTCTAGTATACAGCAATCACATATTCACATTACAACATATACACACTCTATATATATATACACATATATTAGGTATGCACCGAATATTCGGTCACCGGACATTTTCTGAATTTTTTTTTTACACAACCGAAACAGTGATGATGCAATCAACAAGCGCAGCCTGCATGCGGACTGGATTAGAGTCAGCATGTCTGCCGCATTCCACATTTCGAGATATCTAAAGCCGCTTTCAGACCGAACCACGCTGTTCAAAAAACAGCGAGTTGCGCTTAACGCGCCGCGCTTGCTGCGTTTGGTCTGAAAGCGGCTTAAGAAAGACACGGAAAGCCGTTTGTAAAGTGTGGAATGCTGAAATTTCCAGAGGGGGTGCATCCACAAAGACTTTCAACATCGGGATTAATTTATCATATAAAATCAAAACATCCCGATCGAGCACAGAAGAGGCGAGACCCTTCGACACACCCACATCCAGTGATTACAGTTAATATATGGGCTGTCAGTCTTTGTTTTGATACACTGTTTTGTTATTGGCCTACAGAGAATGTTGTTTATCTTTCAACAGTTTTTAAAGCACTTGTTCTGAATGCACTTTGTTTATGCACTTCATTCAGAATATTAAAATACACTTGAATTCAATAGTACTATGAGAGAAGATATTTAATTGTATAATATTTCAGCCATCTTGCTTTTAGGCTATTCATGAGTGGGGCAAAGTAAAATATTTTATTTCAAATTTTATTTTATATAGTGTGCATTGTTTGAATGCTAAATAAATATTTTCATAGATTTGTAACAGATTTATTCTTTTAATAATTTAATAATAATAATAATTTCTTTTGCTTTTCGGTTTTTGGCCAAGTGTTTCCTCATTTTCGGTTTTCCGTTTCGGTCCAAAAAATAATTTCGGTGCATCCCTTATATATATATATAGACAGTTAATATTTGGATTTGCACAAGAATTGAATGACATGACACAAAGAAAAGGGAACTGTAAGCAATGTAAGGTCAAAACCGAAAAGTGGAACCGAATACTTCAGTTCCCAGAAACAAGAGCAAGCAAGCATAATCAGCATAATCATTTCACCACCCATTATAACGACTTTTAAAAATAATTGCACCACCCATTATAACCATTTTAAAAAATAACTTAAACACCCATTATAATCGTTTTTTTTTCTTGGCATCCCTTTGGCATTCGCCTCTGGGGTTAAACTGTGAAACAGCTGACAAAGTTTTGAGATCAATGAATAAATGAATGAATGAAAATGAAAGGACAGTCATCCATTCTGCTCAGATGCGCTCCTTCTTCTCCACATTACATTCGATGTCCAGCACTGATGTTAGCAAACCACAGGTTTCATTTCTGGGGATCTTCGTGTCTAAAGAAAACCACATTTTTGTCTTTTTTTTTTTTTCTTAAAACCAAATGAAAACATCTGCGGCCCTTTACGTTAATTATTGTAAATTTCATGAGCCAAAACTCAAAATGCTTTTTTTTTGTTTCAGAGCAACAAAATGAATGTTGACATCACAGAGCTCACCAAAGAGAGAGCGTATGGTGAGGACATCTTCAGCCACAATGGTTGCGCAAAGGCAGAAAATTGCAACCCAATTGCTGGGGGTTGGAGGTGGAGGATTAGGAGAACTGGATGAGTCTGAGTGAGAAGAGAGGGAGCTGGATGGGTCTGAGCAAGCCTGTTTGATAAGGGAGGAGAAGCTGGTGTGCAGGAGAACCTTGGGTACCTGGTGAGCTGCTTAAAACAGAACACACAGAAGCGATGTCCACACTGGGCCTGGAAGGGTTTCCTCAGAATGTCCTTGCACTGCTGGCACTGGTACTTAGGTTCCATGGACACCAGCAGTACCTGTCGTGATATTCCAGGCATTGTGGATTCCACAGAGGAGGACAAAGATGGACGTGCCATTCCCTTCCATTTACTCGTAATGCTGATCATCCTTTGGGACACAAGAAGCGGACACAGACCAAGCGGAACGGTCATTAAACAAACATACAATTTACTGAACTTCATCACACATGCAAGGCTGAGCAAACGTCTGACAAAAGTGGATTTGCATTAAAACCGTATTCAATAATTCAACATCGTTATTAATCAGCTCTAAAGCTGGCAGACACAGAGGCTTCCCCAGTAGGTGGCGCCCCAACTCAGTTAGTGGCTAAAGACAAAGGGGGTGTCCCGAAATGTTTTCCGTGTTTTCTCGTGCAAGTGACATCTGGACACCCTCTGCGGTTTTAACACAAATATTCCATTTTCAAGCTAAGCAGACTTCAGAGTAGAATTCTCATTGCAAACTGTCTTTTCATTCATTTTGATGGAAAGACAACATGTTCTGTGGTTTGGGCGTTACTCGTAAATACTCAAATGTAAGATAAGATAAGAAAGAACGTTATTTACCCCGAGAGAATTTCTTGTGTCATTTGCATGGTCAGTGCAACAAGAAAGATTAAAAGATAAGACACTAGAAAAAAAAAAAGATACACAATAAACAATAGTGCAACATAATGACAAGAACATTAGTGTAACAAACATTGCTGTGTGTAAAGATCTAGAGTGCTGTACCAGCAGATCAGTAGTGCAACATGAAAGTGGCTTAGTGTTAAGGCAATAATAACGAATACAATAAAACAGCAAACGATGATAAGCATTAACATTCAGTCAGTTCTCAGGTCAAACAGTCGAGTTGTACATTGCACAAATCCAATTCAGAACAGAAAAACAACATAAGAACTTAAAAATATGTGTTTATCTTAATTAAAACTAATGTATCCTTACATTTGCCACTCATCTGCCACGAGTTATGGACTTCTCCATTGCTAAAACATTCAAGAGTTTACAGTGGGTTGGGTTTGGCTGGTTGAGTGGATCCAGGAAACCCAGGCAATGTTTAAAAACATATTTCTCCTTCAATATTACCCTTTTTCAGCAATTTCTTCCCATTAACAATGTTTTCAATGTTATTTATTTGCTATATCCAGTTACGAATTTGCTTTGAGGGTCACTTTAAGCATTAAAAAAAAAAAAAAAAGAATTTTACATCTTGGCTCAGCAGGGACCCAGGCGCAGTTTAGCTGTTGTCATGGCTACCCACTTGAATCAGCCAATCAGAATTGTTAATTTTCTGCATCACGGCAAATTAAAAGTCTTTCATCGGCTCAGATTCTGGCGCCAGAATAAAGTCCTGTAAAGAAAAAAAAGGTGGGGCCAGGGGTGTGTACTAGTAATGTGTCGGTTGACTCATAACCGGCAGGTTGGAGCAGTTTGCGTCAAGATTACAGGAGAACTGCATGGGTACAGGTCAAGTATTTACAAAGCAGTGGTTTCAGTAAATACTGGTTTATGGTTTGGACAGGAGTACCTTGGCAAACCCCTACGAAACACATGGGCTTTAAAGACAATGACTCCAGGTCCTTTAGGTCATCATGTAGACGAGGACATTTGTGAAACTGCTATTTTTTACAGCGCAAGTGATGAATGAATAACGGATTTTTCAACACAGGATGGCTGTTCACCCACTAATCATGTTTCAACAAAGGAGCACTTACACAGACGGATGCACAGACAACAACAACTAGATGCATTAATGTGAAAAAAATGCGAAGTGTGATTGCTATGGCTGCTATGAAACCAGTGTGTGGAGACGGAAAGCTTCAAAATAAAGAGTCTCCACTGTGGACCCAAACACACACACACTCCAAATAAGGGGATCCTTGCGGTAAACATACAAACACACCTACCACTCACACACACAGCCATTATGCACATACCTACCACACACACTCATCATACACACACACATACCTACCACACACACAAACACCCACCACACACACCCATCATACACACACACACCTACCACACACACAAACACCCACCACACACATCATACACACACACCTACCACACACACACCACACCCATCATACACACACCACACACCCATCATACACACACACCTACCACACACACACACACACACACACACCCATCATACACACCACCCACACCTGCAATACACACCCATCATACACACACCACACACAGCCACACGCCAAGGGATATAATGTCATAATGCCCCCCCTCTCTCTAGCCTTATATGTAGGGGGCGTGGCCATTTTCCCTCTCTAAATAAATCATCCAGTTTTAAAACGATCAATACTGGGACCCTGATCAACCGATCAAAAGCTTATATAGAACCGCACTAAGACGGATTATAATGGACATATTGAGTGGTCCGGAAATTCAGTACGAGCTCTGCCGAGAAGTGGCTCCAAAATCAGCTACAAAAAGAACTAGACGCGTTTCTGTGAGAAAATGTGTGTTTGCGCGATGGAGACACAAACCATGTAACCACACGTAGCCGCACTCACAGGCTGATTATTTTTAATTAAACCACAACAAACAGTCACACACGTCTTTTTATAACTGATCTGAGCTTTAGTGTCTCAAAGTCCGTTTTATGAACGTGCTGTGAGTTTTGCTCCATGTTAGTCTCTTCACGTTTCTTTTTTTCCTTTTTGTCTGTCTCAGGCATCCGTACGTCACTCTCTCTATCTCAGACACAGGTCTCTTGACCATTCTCTCTCTCTCTCCATGTATTGCAGAAGTCTCTCAACCAGTTTTTAAGTGATCAACCGATCGCAAAGTTTTATACAAACGCACTGCACTAGATATTAAAGGGGACATATTATGCAAAACTCATTTTTTGCATCCCTTTGTATTTCCACTTGTGTCTCTACTGCTCCTATAAACACTCCAAGCGTGAAAAAAACATCCATCCGTTTTCTGCGAATCAGTTGAAAGATGTTGCTGTCAGGAATCATGTGCTTCTATGAGCGTTTGGACGCTCCCCTATTGTGACGTCAGGATGAGGAAATTTGCATAGAA
>JBBIGA010000083.1:11794312-11806072 GCA_037576975.1 Alestes dentex
TCTGTAACTAATGACTGTAAGACTGTCCCTGTAACTAATGACTGTAAGACTGTCTCTGTAACTAATGACTGTAAGTCGCTTTGGATAAGAGCATCAGCCAAATGCCCCCTTTACCTTTTACAAAATGAAAGGATTTGCTTGTGTTACCTTTAGAGACTTTCAATCACAAATGCAGAAGCATCAAAATCTGGATTTGATGCATTTGGGCAAACCCTC
Organism: Alestes dentex; assembly: GCA_037576975.1. Lineage (NCBI taxonomy): Eukaryota > Metazoa > Chordata > Actinopteri > Characiformes > Alestidae > Alestes > Alestes dentex. The sequence goes on from JBBIGA010000083.1 coordinate 11,794,529, forward strand.
CAAACCTGCTGAGAGTTCGTACATAATTCAGGCCAGAGTAACCGGCGCTGCGCGGCAGGGCTGGCTAATGCAGCGGGTTTGGCATGCTCTCGACTTAATCTCTCCACAAGCCTGAAGAATTAACAAGTACTAAGATTAATGTAAAAATTCTCCATTTTCTGTTTTAATGGGTGTGACAAAGTCTCTTAAATGGTCGGGAGTGTTCATTCTGTGAAACTTGGAACGTGATGGTCATGCAAGCAGCGCAACTCTGTAACACTGTAACAGTCCAAACCCCAGCTGAGTTAATGCCACGCTGACTACACGGCCGTCACGCTGCCAAGAAAACAGACCAATAGAGAGGTACTAGCTCACACATTAGATACTAAGCTCTTGATACGGCGCTTAAGTGAGCATGTGCAGCTCAATAGTCCAAGGTTTCCGTGCATAAAGGTTCTTTGGAAGACCAAAACCCACTCAGACCAGGGGCTGGGTTAACAGGCTCAAGTTCTGAACTTTCCCTCATTCGGGAGGCTGATGGAGGCTAATCCTTGGTCTCGTTAGCTCACTCACTTCGAATCATGCATCGAAGGCACTGGAGGTTTTTGTCTCCGTCTTTCTCGCTGCGTTTCTCTCCTCCACAAATGTCTGGAGCTGTAAGCGTGACATGGCCGGGGGGCAGTCCCCAGCAACAGCAAACCCTGGCACTTACATCACAAGCAGGCAGGCATGTAGGGAGGAGGGCAGCAGATCAGATCTGGGTGATGTAATCCCCCTCGGTTCAGGCCATGGATTTCAGCAGATTACTGCACGCTTGGTACTTGAGGCCAAACAGCCATGGGAGACCGCCCACCCTTGGTCCACGGCAGCTTTTGGGAAAGTGGCCAGAATGGCATTTAAAGATCAGAGATCACGGTGACCACATTAATGGCCAGCCTGACCGAGGAAAAAGTGTTTAAAAACATTTTTTTCTTCGTCTGTGAATCCTGGCATGTGCCGGCATAGACATTGTATATGACGAGAAGATAAGATAAACCTTTATTAGTCCCACAAGTGGGAAATTTGCATTGTTATGGCAGAAAGTTGACAGTACAGAGGTAAGAGCAGCAAAACAATAGAATAAAAGCTATACTACAACAAGATTACTAATAATAACTAATACAAAAAATATAAATGTAGACATTTGTATGTCTATGCAAACATATGTGTGTACATAACCTATACATGTATGTGTATATGTACATAGTGGAAATATGTAAATGTATGAACACTGTGGATATAGATACAGGAGTGTCCTCAGTCGGCATTGACAAAACAGTAACAATGTAACAAGGCAAACTGCACGTTGCTCACAGTAATATCTGACCTAATGACTTCATCAAAGTATAGGGTTTTCTCATTAAATCGTATCAAAACACATCGTGCAGAGTTAATTTTGTAGTAGCAATAATATGTTGATGGTTATGCATTTTATGGCACCGCAGTCTTCATGAATTCTTTATGGTCTTAAATGGGATTTCCAATCTTTCCAAATTTTTGCAGCTTGAATGGATGACGTGATTTCTTGTGAAATTATAGAGAAATGTACTGACCATAATTATTTTTTTGAACCAGGGGTGTAAGTGTAAATCTTGCCATTTTATTTACTATCTAAAGCAACCAGTGAATCTACACATCTTCTGAGTTTTTATGTTTAGTGTTGACACTAGTAAAAATGCGCTAAATCTGAAAAAAGGTCTTCTTTGGGTACTATTTTGCTTTACCACACTTTACATGTAAAATCTTGCCTCGGAACTATTGTAAAACTACGTGTCAGGCAATAGGTGGCATATTCATATCAGTTTTGTGTACTAACAGTGTGTGAGGTAGCTTTTAGAATCATTAAGCTCTTTGGACTATAGTTGCACCGACATGTGTCCGTTGTTTATCGACCAGTGTTGATAAAAAATTGGGACTATGTCAACCTAAAATTGAAAAATATTACTTATGAAACATTGATTTGTTACTATGAGCTTAAAATGAGGTAAAATGAGCAAAGCAACAGTATCATAGCCAGCTGTGTGGTTAATTGACACAAAATGTAAAAAAAAAAATATTGAGCAAAAGATGTTCAGTTTTCAGTTTTCTCTAAGTATTTAGCCAAAATGTGTTTCATATCCTTTAGTTTTGCACTGGAGCTGTGAGGGTAATTTTGTAGATATATTGTAATGAAATTAGACCCCCCCCCCACCCAACAAGAATGGGTTTCAAGTGAAATGACCTTTTTTAACCCATGCAATTGAAAGTGTCCTCCTTTTCCGCGCCTGACACACACATTTAAGGCTAGTACACTTTCACCACTGTGTTGATTGGACAGACGAGACAGTGGGACAGTAGAGCTTGTCAGTGCTTGTCCTCTGCGGTTGACGCGTACCTTTGTAAGATCAACAGCCTCTCCCCTTACACTAACACTATTTGTTCTGTGATATTCATTTTAAAGCCGTTTTAATTGTTTTCAAGTAGAGGATCGTTAGAAGGTGTTGCTGAATCCTCGCTCACGCCCAGATCTCTCGCATTTTCAGCCATTTGTCGGTGGAGATTAACATTTGCTCTGTAAAGAATGTGAATTGTGTCCTGGGAGGAGTCACCTCAAGCTTGAGACTTTGTTTTTTGTAGAAATGATGTAAGAAGGTGCGTCTTCGGGACTGTGAATCCTTTAAAGTTTCAAAATGTCCCATCTGCTGTAAGTCCATACAGCACACACTGAGAAATAACAGCCCATATTATGAGGTTAGAGTCTATAGTCATGTAAACCCACCCATTTATGCCGAAGTTATGAAGAGTGTTTCAGTTTTACAGCTTTTTAAATAAGGTGCAACACACAACAACCAGTTAGAACAGAGGCCTTTTACAAATAACAGTCTTCAAGGCACAGTCCCAAAAACAGCCTGTTTTTTATTTCTAAGAGATAAACGTTTGGAAAAATGTGAGAAGTAATTGCAACTGTTGTTTGGTACATAAACCCACACATCATAAGTGGACCTCAGGGGAAAAAATAAAATTATAGGAAAATGTATATTGATACAGAGATTATATAAATGTTTAATGGGGTTGATTTCTATTGGAGAGATTGTTTAGGTCCTCAATATGGATACGCATGTAGAGGAATAAGGAATATTATGACAGTGATGGATTAGTTGTTCATCGCAGCACTGAGATTTCATTAGTCATTAAGAGGTTAAAGCCATTAACTAATACAGTGAGTCTTTTTAAGCAACATTGCTGCTCTTGATCAACAGATTTGTTAGAGGAGTGTTTGCTTTTTCATACTCCTTAAGTTCAGTTCAGCCTAACCACTCAAGAACTCTGTGACTGAGATTTGCTCATAGAAGTTGGTAAGAAAATATCAGTCTGTCAAAGCTCCCACATCTCTGAGCAGACATGAGCTCACTTTCCCTCTCAAAAAGTAAGTTCAAAAGTAAACAGCAGCTCTACCTCTCACTCCCAACCAGCTGAAATGACGTGTTTTGCCCTCGGTGTGCCTTCTTCACATTCCTGCACCTTCAAAACTAGTCATGCTGATAAGCACTTCTGAGTTTCTCCAGACCTACATACCGTGCATATAGGATTTGAACCGCAACTTCAATTAAAAATATACGAAAAAGGACTTCAAAACAAGCTTTTCTCTCCTTTTTTGTTGTTTTCTATGAAGTTCTACAGATGGTATCTTACTAGTGTAAGTAGACAGGCATGACTTAGTAATGGAAGAAAATATGGGATTAATAAAATTAGGTATTTGTGTGATCCTATATGTTCCATCATAATTATACTTTCCCTAAACCACTCATTCCTATTTATGGAGCTGAAGGGAAGATCAGCCCCCTCTTGTGGCCCGGAGTGGTATAGTAGAAGGGTGGCCCCTTTCTGAAGAGACTAGTGCTGGCCGGTGTACCGGTTTAAAAACGATTTTTGTTATTGTTATGATATAAATGTTTCTTATACCGCTATACCGGTTTAAATAATCTGAAAAAGGTTCGGAAAGTGACAGAGCTGGAAACTGTTCAAGGGGGGACCTTTTTCACCGCTGCCCTGAAGCTCGGTGTGAGAGTGACAACATGTCAGATAAACAACGTGTTGATTATAGGGCATAAAATATTACTTTTAGGGAGTGCTTTTTTTGCGCATGTAATTTCTCAAAAATAATTTCATATACAGTAATATTATTATATCTGCTGTTTAGTTCGAGGTTGTCTGATTCTGACGATATGTGTGTGATTCTGTACATCAACAGGACCAAACGGGACAAAGATAGTCCAAACTAAGGGCTAAATGATCTTAAAAGTACGTAACAAAAATATTTTAGCCAAGTAATAATAATAACAACTTTATTTTTACCGCAGATACCGAATTAGAGTGTAGCTCAGAGTACTTCACATGGACCCCAATCCAATATACAACACAGCAAACCAGACACAGAAAGCTAAAAAACCTGTGTAAATATTCTAAAACACCCTAACGCTCCCAAGGCTCGGGATGATGTCTGAAGTCTTGTGCTTCACAATAAACCGGCGGAACTTCCATGAAAGGAGTTGTTTTGCTGTGCGATGACCATTCATGAAAGGTCCATGGCGCTGGAGTTCTAATACTGTCCTATACCGTGACACCGGTATCATTTTGAAAAATACCGTGATAAAAATTATTGGTCATATCGCCCAGCTCTAGAATACAGTAAACCCTGTTACATTTCATAGAGCACCTGTGTATGGTGAAAAACCGTGTTGTTGTGATGTGGTTACAAAAAAGGCCTATTTTTGTAGTGTAAACCCTAAATATGCCCCCAATTATCCGCCCAATAAACTTTAATTTCATTTTAAACTCAGCTTACCCTTAAAGAGAATGTAAAGGTGAACCCATATCCATACTTTACAGTTTACACGGAACTCCTGCAGTGCTAGAATGTAAATACCGATGTTGCCCCTGTATAGACTGGACTGTAATTCATGCAGCGCGTTTTCTTTGGTATAAGCAGGTAAATACAGTAATAAATGAATTTAATTTACTGTAATAAAAATACAGGGCTTTAAGAGGAACAAAATGAAAAACAGGAGAACACTCGAGACGCTCCACGGGGGAAATTCTGGACTGCAGCTGCGTCAAAGAGCAGCAGCCAATCAGCAACAAGGAGAAATAAATAACGTTCTCGGATTGGCTACTTTCAAACCTCTGAGTACAGCAGTATTTCACCATCCCAAGACGCCTTTCTTTGTGTTAATTTTATACGGCAATGTGGCTGAATTTACGTTAATATCTATGTTACGAAGTTAGTAAATTGTATTTTTCTTAATAATTTAGCACTAAAATTTATATATTGCCACGTCCGGGCCTCGTCAGCCATGCACCTTCGTCCTCGTGCTGGTTGTTTATGTTTGGGCGCGGTGCTTAGCGAGGACAAGGCGGCGTGGCGGACGAGGCCCAGATGTCACAAAAGCAAAATAAATGCAGAGGATATCTGCAGTTTCTGCATTAGTCCCACACTAACGCGGAAACTGCAGATATCCTCCGCACATTTTTTTCTGAGAACCAAACTAATAATTATTAGTTTGGTTCTCAGAAAAAATCCACGTTGGACTGAAACTGCGACTGCTGATCTGCGTTAAAGTGGGAAGTTACTGTATACCATTTTTAACAGTTTAAAGGAGCTGTGTAATTAATTAATTTAACTTCACTTATCGTCTCTCACCTCATCATTCTTGTTCTCTTTCATTGTTTCTTTTTTCCCCTCTCAGGTCCACACGGTGAAAGCAATGGCCTACCTCGATCACAGAGTGAGACCACCACAGGGTTCACAGGATCTAGAAGGCATGGGAGGACTCGAGATGAGCAGAGACGGCACACCATCACTAATGGAGTTGACTATGGAATGGTATGAAATGCAGTAAGAACTATATCAGCTAATTTGGCCCCTTCAGGGTTGTACTTTAAAGTTGCATACAATGAAGACTAATACACAGTTCAGTTGTTAATTAGATTTATTGATGTAGTATTGAATCATCAACCTAAATTTCGTGATTGAGACACCCCTAGGGATACATGGATATGGTGCAGTTTCACTGCTGGTAGTGTTAGGATGAGCATTGGAAGAAGACCTGAAAACAGTGAACCCTGCTTTGTCAAGCTGCTTGTTTTGTTTCAGTTCGTTTTAGTTCCGTTTTATTTAGTGCTTTTTACAACTGACGTTGTCACAAAGCAGCTTTACAGAATCCAGGTCCGAGCCCCATAATGAGCCAAGGGCGACAGAGGCATGGAAAAACTCTCTAAAGCTCTGGAGAAATCTCCGGAGGAACCAAGACTCAAAAAGGGAACCCATCCTCCTCTGGTTGAACTGGAGAGTAAGGGAGAATGAAAAGCTGTCCCTGAGTAGATAACTAACGAGGCCTGAGTGAACGCATGGAATGGTGGGACGACAGCACCAGCATCCCAGTTTACTTGAATTCTCTACACCCTTTATCTAGCGGGAAAGGTTAATTATGGAAAGCCTGACTAAACAAGTATGATTCCAGCATGTTAGAGTCCTGACCATTAACCAGACGGTTATTCCAAAGCTTGGCTTTATATGAAAAGGATCTTCTGTAGCTCTCGAAATTCTGCAGACTAGCAGATAGCCTGCACATTGAGATCTAAGTGTCAGAGGATAGATCTGAGTCGATAGCGATGCAAAGATTTTTTACAGCTGTCACAGGAGAAGCTGAGGAACCAGCAAGGTCAAGTATTAGACCTAACAGTTTGTTTCCCGGTAGCTTATGAACCTTGATAAATGCACTCTGTTTGAGTAAACAGTTATGTGACATCTTTTATATTCTTTACACAATCCTCAATCTTTTTGTCATCTCGATTGGCTGGTCCGTACAGTTACTTGTTGTCTGCATAGCAATGGAAGCTAATCCCCTTTTTTCGGATAATCATGCCCAGTGTACAGCATAAATTAAAAAGGCCTTAAGACGGAACCTTGTGGAACACCATATTTTACTTTGGTGTGTGTTGATGATTCCCCATTCACACTTACAGACTGATAGAGGTCAGTCAGGTATAATCTAAACCAGGATAAGGCTGTTCCAGTGCCTCCAACCAGGTTTTCTAATCTATCTATTAGAACAGAGAAGTCTATGATGTTGCACTGAGGTCATGCAAAACCTGCAAAGAAACAGCAGGCAGTAAAAGATACAGCAGGCAGTAAAATCTAGGGCTGTTTCAGTGCTGTGAAGAGGCCAGAATCATTCAAATATGCAGTTCTTATGCAGAAGCCAAAATAACTGTTGGGCCACAACTTTCTATAAAATCTTAGATAAAAATGGTAGATAAAAAAATAGGTCTGTAAATTGAGAGCTTGCAAGGATCGAGATTTGGTTTCTTTAAGAAAGGCTTAATAACTGGAGTTAGATTTAATTAAAGAAAATTCCCAGCTGGTTTCTGCTTTCCTAGGTAGCTCTTGTGTCAAGACAGGCTTTTGCCTGCAATTCAGTTTCAGGTGTATGTCTTCTCAGATGTAAATTTTTTATGAGTGTAATTGATATTTACGTCTTTACGGCTCTGGAAAAACTGGACCCCTGCACTTTTGTTTAAAATCAGCATCTCTATGAGTATGACAACTGTTCCATGTCAGTGTCTGTTAAATTCCTACACAAGCACCTCATTCTGCTTTATGAGGGACTGATTAGTGAACACCTGAATCACATCTTATTTCATGAGGAAAAGTATAAAAACACTGCTGTAATCGACACTCTCCTCTCGCAATGAGACCAGTTGGATGGTAAAACACTACTACAAGTTCGTCAAAGGTAATTATTGCCATTTTGTTTAAGAGTGAACGAGAGGTTTGTTTTCTTTTAATTATTAAAGTTCTGTAAACGCTGCATCATTTCTCTTTTTTTCCAGAGCTGTACACGCACCACTTAATATCCAGTATTTACTAGACATACTGCATTGCGGCAGAATTTGAGAGAATTTTTTACACTTATATTCACAGGTAGGCTAGTTAACAAATAAATCGTAATGAGCTTGGGCCTCCTAGAGGCCAATTTTGAGAAAAACTGGTGTTGAGCTTTTGCTCAACGTACTCTGTGCCACGACCATAGGGACATACCACCTAAGGGGACAAATCTCTTGTTCCATATCCATATCCATATTCCATATGTGCGGCTACAAGCATGACATGTTTAATGTGGATTGGTGAAGTCCATGTATATGAAATCATCATCCAATATTGGTGGAAGAAAAATAAACTTGATAAACACTATATGACTGTCCTGGTTATAAATGTACAGCAAGAAGAAAGTATCACTAGTGGTTTCCAGCGAGAGAAGAAAGAGTCTTAGTGGTAGGGTAGTTATGATTATTATAGCAAAGGATGAAGAAAGGATGCAGTAGAAGTTGCTCTGGATTGGGAATTATAGGTGGTGGTGATGTCAGGGATTACAGAACAGAAAAGAGTGAAAGATAGATTTTGATGATCTGAGAAATGAAGAAAGGTTACTTACAGGTTGGTAGGTGCTGGAGATCACGTCCAGCACTTTGACTGCTGTGTGATTTGGAGGTCGCTGGTTGAGGGTCAGGTCAGACGATAACTGTGGGAGGAGGTGAAGGACTGCAGCTTGACACAAAATTGACCCAAAAAGATTTCCTATGAAGCTGAGCCATGAAGTTTCTTAGGGCAGTGGTTCTCAGCTGAGGTCATGGTGGCCCCGTGCCCTACAAATTTGTTTTTCTAGTTTCACCACTCCTGATTCAAAGGATCGGTTAGGTAAAAAGCCCTGAGGAGAAATCAATGTAAAAGACTGTGGATAACACTAAAATGCAGGGCAGGCTAAAAGCAAACATTTTCTACCTTCTTGCTAATCGGTGATGATGAATGAGAGAAGGTAAAGGAGAAGGACAGATCTCTGAAGTGATCCCAGTCTGCGTTGGAGCCATGAAGTGTAGTGTATGGAGGACCCCAAGGCTGAAACAGAGTCAGCTTTCTGGGTGGAACGTTTGCATTTCCACAGACCGCACTATCTGAGACTGTGTGGAACATACAGATTACTGGTATTGGGGGTTCTGCAATGTCTTATAGCTCTTTGAGAGGTATTCGCAGGAATTGAGCGAGCCACATGTTGGAAGAAAAAGACACGGGGGCTTAGTTGAGAGATCTGGATTCATGCTTTAAAGTTTGAACTTTATCGCTGCCTCTTATTTGTGCAGCTTCTCTTCATTAAGGAGCCTCATATGGTTTCCATTATTTCTCTGCCTGCGGTTGTGGATCTTTCCACCTGGATGCTGCTTTGACACACTGGTGGTTTATGATTAAACTGATCTTCCTAATGTTGTGTGGCATTATACTGATTTTGCAGATTAAACTACCCCCCCTCCAAAAAAGTGTCCTGACTCTGGAGTGCGGGCTGCCGACGCTGGGCTCTGAATTCTTCATGGCCAGAACCTACCCCTCCCCTCTTTTCACCCGGCTCTCTCCCCCTCCCTCTCTTACCCGTTTCGTCCCTCCCCTCGTCCACTCCGCTCCCCCTCTCTCTCGACTCTCATTCCTCTTTCTCTCTCCCTCTTTCCCCTTCCCCTCTCTTCCCCTCTTTTTCTCTTTCTCTATTTTCCCCGGTGCTTGCTTCTCTCTCTCTCTGTCCTTTTCCCTGCCGTGCACGGCTCTGGTGTCCTGCGTCGTCTCTCCGGCGGGACCCGGCAGGCTCAGCTCTCTTCCCCCTCCCTCTTCCCACCTCCCTCTTCCCTCCCCCCCTTTTCCCTCCCCTGTCCCCATGGTTGTGAGCCGGCTTGGGCCCCGGGGCCTGGAAGCTAGGGAGCCGGCCTGGAGCGCTGTCTGGGCAGCCTACACCACCGTCTTCATTCCTCTCAGCAGCAGCCTGTACTCCAGCAAGGCCCTGCACTTTTTCTTCTGGGTGAGTGATCCAGAAAGGGAGAGGTAGAGGCGGAAAGTTGAAGACGTGCGGGTGGTGCTGTATATGGACCGGAGTCAGGATTGTGATTTCTGATTCATAGATTTATACAGGTATTGGCATCGGCTAGCAATACTGATTTTCGTTTTAACGGTAGATTGGTCATTCGCTGCATGCCTGGTTAACATTTACCACTGTAAGGTTACTGTGTCAGGGACCGTGGTGCCGTTTTACAGGGTAACAGAATGAAACAGAACAGTCCAACCATGTCAGGTTTGATAGAACATTCTTTTTGCATAGAATAACTTTCATCAGGAAGGGGTTCGTTAACTAAAATGTTTTCTGATTTCATGATAGGAAAATATCATAACACAGTTTCATCATTAGAAGAATAGAATAGAACAGAATGCCTTTTATTGTCTGTACACATCTACAGTGAGATTAAAAGCAACTCCTTCGGTGCAGACATGTATGTAGAAAATAACACCAAAAATAAAATAAATGGTGCAGTGTTCTGCGGCGCTACATACGTATGGAAAAGAATAAATAACTAAAGGTTTTACATACAGTGTGATATGCAGTGTGGTTCATTGCACATTGTATTGTAATGATGATCATGTACAGTGAGTAGCGGATGTTGGATGATGAGAGTAATGATATTGCGCAGTATTATTACAGGTCAGCACTGTGTGAAACTCATTTTTCAACTATAAGGTCTATTGTCATGTTGATGATTAACCTACACCAGGATAATTATGCGCCAGACTTTGCTGGTGTGATACAGTTCAGGGTTTCTCCTCAGTGCGACCTCATTGGAGTGGTAGCAGTGGTTGGGCTTTAGTGAAAACTCCACTGGTTGGGCTTTAGTTTTTCTTTCCTCTTCTTCACTCTCACAGCTGACACGTTCCCCACTACTCCACCGAATGTTTAGTCTAAGCTAAATGCAGCTTGTGAATGTTTATACGACCTGTTTTGCAGTATGAAGTACTTTCTCATTCAAGCACTGAAGGGCTTTTTTTTTCTTTTCGCTGCCTTGCTTGCTGAAGCCAGTGTCTCTTTGGTCCCGATGCTGTCTGTCAGGTGATGTCATTGTCTGTCAGGTGATGTCATTGTCTGCCATGCCTTGTCACTTTAACTGTGGTTGGCTCGCATTGCCTGCATCTGTATTGGCTGCACTGTTGACTGCACTACCCCCCCCCCCACACACACACACCCCACACTCTTTCTTTACAAAGAGGATTTACCCTCTCCCTGGCCCACCACACAAACACACAGTCTGACACTTTAGACCATGCTTCATTCCAGCTACAAAAGCTCTCTCGCTCTCTCTCTCTCTCTCTCATTCAAATGAGTTGGCTGTTGAAAGAGAACTGCATTTAGTATGCATTTGCCCAAGAGAGCCAGACTCATCACATCTTCTCAAATCAACAGGTTTGTGTCTGTACCTCTGACTTTTTTCCATGACGAAAATGTCAAGAACATTTCTCTTTCTACAACAAGAGACTATACAATTTTTTTATTCCAATTCAGATACTAGTAAAGTATTTGGTATTTCTTTGAAAGTTTAGAAAGTTTAGACACACAAACAGCACGGAGACTTGCACAACCTGCAAGTCGGTGTTAAAGTACAGTAACAGTACCGGCGTTCTGC
>JBBIGA010000083.1:11847019-11860936 GCA_037576975.1 Alestes dentex
ATATATACACACACACACACACACACACACACATATATAAATGTGTGTGAGTGATTCTTGCTTTCTACCCGGCTTGCTTGTATTAGGTTAAAGTTGAAATATAATGTAAATAGTAAGTTAACAATTCAACAATTCAGATGTGACGTTGAACTTTTTCTTATACTTGTGTGACCAGTAGCAATACCATTCTGCACTGAGGGTGGTCATGCCCTGTATCTTACTGTAGGAATTCACATGTAGAAAGAACTCAGCTTTGAAAAATGAAAAATGTGTTTTTTTAACATTTACATTGTACAACTGAAAAAAAGGCATGGGTGAGGGGGCTAACGTGAGGTGCTGTTAGACGTTGGCTCATATGATATTATATATATATATATATATATATATATATACACACACATAAAACCCTATCTGTGCTTAGCCCTATACACAATTTGTAGTTTGTTTGTTTAAAGCTGAAAAATTACTTGGCTCAGAGTTAATGGCTGTCTTGTGACTGCCCTGTAAATGCCCTCCAAAAAGGCTGAACGATAGGGGAGACTACACCAGCAGACCTATCTCTCGACAAGCGGACCCAAGCCTCTGAGTTAGTGTGTGTGTGTGTGTGCGGTCCACTGTACAGCATGTGACCGAAACCCTGCATAACAGCTACGTGACGGCTCTCCTTTAATTTGTGTGCAGGTCATTGAGAAATTTCCACATGTCCTTTGAAAACGAACGGAGACTAAAACAGGCCAAAGTTTGGAACTGATGAGGGTCAAAACGAAGCGAAAAAAATACAAAAATAGCCACTGGTGCCCGTATTGTCAGATCTATGATATGCAGAGGTCAAACTAAGGCAGTTTTGAACTTTCCAGAAGATGTGGCCTACCTAGTATGCTGGAGTTGGTGAATCTCCAGGCGTCGCTGTAAGATGTGTAGGGCGAGTGTGTGTAAGTCTGGCCTGAGTACTCCGCACCTGTAAGAGACAAGAAACATTCAATAGGTTAATGAGACGTTACCCAAATGGCTACTGAATTGCTTCATCACGCGCAATATCTTATGTGCAATATCACTACTTATGTCAATATTACTTTTATTAATATTACCACTGATCTCTGCTAAGTGCAATAACTTACTCCAAACTACTCACTTATCTATAGCATTTATACCCAGCCATTCTGTATTTAGCATAGTATATTTAATATGGAGTTTCTTTTTTTCCAGATTTCTTTTAAATTGAGATTTTGTTTAGACTCTATATTTGATATTGTTCTTGTCTCTGTGTCTCTGTGTGTCTTTGCAGTCATTACATAAACAATTTCCTCTGGGATCAATCAAGTTTTCAGATTCTGATTCTAATTTTGATTCTGATGTAAAAATGACATTACATCACATTCATTCGGTAGATGCTTTTATCCAAAGCGACTTACAATACGAGGAAACCCTCAAGTTTCAGGACAGTGTGAGAACCAGAGGAATATAATACTTGCTTATACATATTAAATATTAAAAGGGCCACTGTAAGACCCTACTGTACAATGCACCGTAGAGAGAGGAGGAGCATTTCAAAAGGTTTTGTAACGCGTGATCTGAGTCACATACAGTGTTGCTTTTCACGCTGGCACCCGCGGGCGTCCGTTTGTCCTTCTGCCAGGCTCTGCTCTGCCTTAGCACATCATTCACCCAGCGGTTAAGGGCGCCTTGTAAACCATTAATCCGGCGGCCAGGTGGAGGGCTGGGGGATAAAAATCCCTTCGCTCACTGGTGCGTACACCCAGCGTCCTCTCTCTAGCGTCACCCCCCGTCCTCCCTTCCTCCTCTGTCCCTCACTTCCTTCTTCAGCCTTTCATGCTCTCTCTCTCTCCCTTTCTTTCTCTCTCTCTCTATCTCTCTCTCTCTCTCTCCATCCCCTCGCTTTTCTTTCTTTTTTTTAACATTCCAATATCTAATTGGTAATTATGTCGGCAGGATTGAATCCCCTCTGCCTAGCCTCCCTAACCTCCCCCCCCCCACCACACCACACACACACACACACACACACACACTGCTCTGTGAGTAATTGTGTATGAACGCTTCCTCTCAGCAAGCCCACCAGAAAAAAATAATAAATCAGACCCTCTCATTTCGCGCTTCGGAGGACAGACTTCAAATAAAAAAAAAAGTGAGGCCCATCACACCACACACACTCGCAGACAGACACACCAAGCAGTCCCTTGTAGTCAATGCTTTCTCACATTGATGAGCTTTGCCACGTCCTTTTAACACACATTTTCAGCAGACAACTCTCTCCCTCTCTCTCTTTCCCCTCTACCTCTCATGCTCACATGCTCTTTAACACACATTCGAATTGTTCATTTTAAGAATTAAAAGACATCATGAAAGGGCCCAAATTGTGACAATTCGTTTTCAAATGTAGTCTCTGGTTATGTACAAGCAAGTGACCAGTTATACAACAGTGTAGAGGACAATGAGAGATGTTTATATAAATATAGATTTTCTTAAGTGGCGTGTATGTACAGTTTTAGGGAGAAAAAAAACCCTTGAATTGATTGAATTGAACTATTTTACATTCGCACATCTCATTTACAAATTTGAAGCACTATCCACATCAATTAAGAAAATAAAAGTGGTTCTTTAGTGGCATCGCCCCAAATAACTCTGTTTGGCTCTTTAAAGAGTGAAGTGACCATCTTGAGCACGTGACCTCGTGTAGAAATACGAGGAGAATGCCTTTGTGGCCAAAAGTATTGTCTGAATATGGCCGATATTTAAAAAACGAATAGATTACATACTGTACATTGTTCATTCCTCCTTCTCTCCCTGTCCCTCCAGTGCCACCCATCACTCCCCCACAAGCCCCCGCCCCACCTTTCGTGGGGCCCCACAGTTCCCATGGCGATGTGTGGTCGGGCTGAGGCCGCGCGGGCAGCAGGGCGGAACCCTCGCTCCGCGCCTTCGTCCCCCCTGGGCCGCCCTCCGCTAGGACGCAGTTCACCAAAGCGACCAAAGCTACTCATTAACCCACCTCTTCCTCCTGTTAATCTCCAAACCTGCCCTCGCGGCATTCCTGTTCTCACTCTCTCGCTCTCTTTTTCTTTCTCTCTCTTTTTTCTCTCTCCTTTCTTCAGTTCTTTCTTATCTCTCTCTACTACCTTCTCTCAGAACACATCCCTCAAAAGTCAATGGAATCATCCCGGCGTTCATATTCTCATTCTCTATCTTTTTCATTCTCTTCTCTTTCTTTCTTTTCCCTTCTCTCTCTTTTACCTTCCCTCAGAACACAACCCTCATCCCTAATCTTAACATTTTTTTAAGTTTAAAAAGAAATGGCATCTCTCTCTCTCCCTTTCTTTCCCTCTCTCTCTCTCTCTCTCTCTCTTTCAGAACACATCCCACATCCCAGAACCTTTTTTTAAGTTAGAAGATAATGGAATCATTCCGGCGTTCCTATTCTCTTTCTTTCTTTCTTTGTTTTCTTTCTTTGTTTTCTTTCTTTCTTTCTTTACTTCTCTCTCTCCTTTCTTTCTTTCTCTTCTCTCTCTTTTGCCTTCTCACAGAACACATCCCTAATCCCATATCCTTTTTTTTTTAAGTTTAAAGATAAATGGAATCATTTCGGCATTCATATTCTCATTCTCTATCATTCTCTATTCCCCACCTTACCTTCTCTCAGAACGCATCCCATTCACTGTCACCTAACCTCATTTTTACATGATGCTATAGACTGGTTTTGTGCATGATGTATAAGAGTGTGAATAACCTTATTTAAGTTTAGAGATAATGGAATCATTCAGTACCAGTAGGAATATTGACTTGCAACTGTACATCCAAGCCAAGAACCGTTCAGGGACCTTCGCTTTCAGGAGTCCACCAAATATTCAATGCTTTATCTGCCTTTTCTTATTCCTCTCTTTGTAAAGAGAAAGTGCCCAGTTAATCAGCCTAGAATGGAGCTTAAAGTGAAATAGAATGGCCTATAGCGTCTAATGCGCAGAGTGTGTGCTTTCAGACGGTGCCCTCACCTGCTACCATTCCTGTGATGGCGGAGGACGAGTAACCTGTCTGACCAGAGGACGGAATGTGTGGAGGATATCCAGGAAGAGTGGAGCTCACCATGTCTCGTCCTATGAGACACACACAAATGAAGCAGCTTAGAACAGAAGAATAGAATATATTTATTGTCATTGCAATACAGCGCAACGAGGTAAGACTTGCAGCTCTGTACACGCTTCTCTTGTGACTACAGGTATAAAATATATAAAGCAAATAAAACTGGGATATTCAAGTGGATACCAGTATTTAGGGAGACAAAGTGTCAAATGTAGAATGCATCTGGTGTACCAGAACAGACCAGTGTATGAGAAGATAGAATAAATCAATGACTAAGACCCATCAGCATGGATGTGATAAATAAATAGATAGATATGTAACGAGAACTCACAGCACAGATATCAAAAACAGCAGCAGTCAGTATCAAGAATAAATAATAAGACACAGCAAACAGTAAACAGCATTGAACATCAAACATGCCAATATTGCAGTGAGTGACATATTCAGTGCCCTGAATAAAATGTTATGTGTAACCGTGCACTGAAAAAGCCAATGCGCTCTTAAAATCAAAGGTGGAAAAAGATTCATTAGAGTAATGCCTTAAAATAACCGCTTTCTCTAAAGAACTTTTCAATTAAGCTCTTTCAATTCATTTTTTGCTTCAATAGGGACCATCCATCCATAGAGATGATTTAGATGATTCTTCCATAGAATTCTCTATATAAATCATATTGCACCTTTATATGTAAAAGTGAATACTTTCATTCCTGTCTCATAACTACTTAACCTACGGATTAGATTGACAGTAGTTAACGAATACATCACAGCAGTTACTGAATAATTTGTATTTAGATTAACTGAGTGGGTCTACATGGTGCAATGGGTTAACAAAAATAAAATGAGGCGTTTGCATCTCCATCATTAGACCAATTAACAGACAGAGTCCTACACTGCACTGGTACAGTTATGTGAATGAAGGTGTGGGATGAGCTGTATCACTGGTTTTTACCTGCAATGAGAGACTGGCTGCTGAACTGGCCGTACACTGGTGTGTGATGGGGGAATGAGTTGAAGGCATGAGAGAAATGTGTGGAGCTGCTGCAACTGTTACCCATGGACACTGGCGATGGAGTAGAAATGGAGCCCATTTCCAAGAAGGCAGAGTTGGCGATAATGTTAGGGGAGGGGCTCGAGCTGGCCCCCTCGGGTGACATTTCCTGTTTCAAGCAGATGGGAAGGGGCTGGAGGGGGTCTGAGGTGGAAGCCATGCATGCGATGGACAGGTGGGGAGAATGAAAGAATGGAATTAACTTAATGTGAAAATGAAATGGATTTATGGCAGCAACAAACAGAACCTCTTCACACATGCAGAGTCATGATTAAAATAAAATAAATAATGCCATGAACTCTTTCCAAGCTTCAGAGTAAGTGCTAGATGATGAAGGACTAGGACTGAAGGAATGATGCCAACAATATCCAACTGAACAGTCCAATGTAAGGAAATGCACTGATTTTCGTGATGTCATAACTACAATAAATTCAAAACAAGCTGCTTAATTTTCATACATGGACTGTATGGACTGGGAACTAACTATGTTTTGAGGCCTTATGAGAGTTTACATCAAACTCTTTTTTTTTGTAGCTGTTTTCCATGATATGGTCCCTTTAATCACTATATAATCACTAAATAAGTATGGAGGGGCACAACGAAGACTGTTTGTTGCAGTGTGTGTTGTGATCTGCATCTGTTTTAAAGACCTCTGTAAGGACTCTAGCTCCACTGCTGTTGCTCAGAAACATTACTAGGAACTTTTTGGAAAAATTCCGTAGCAGAAAACTATTGTGAAATGCTGGGTGACCTTTTAACGTTACACAGAGCAGCGCAGAGAAATGTCATTAAAAACACATTTTCTAAACTGTCTTTCCTTGGAGCTTCAGTATAACGAGCATGGCAAGTGATTTCATCAAGATATTTCTAACATGGAAAAGTGGTATATTGTCCAAAGATACCTGCTGATGATTTTTACACCTTCAAAAAGTATGTGCCAGAAGCAAAATACAGCAGAAAATCATCTCCAGTAACTTTTAAGAGAGATTGTCCATTGAGTTTAAAAGTAAAAATATATTTTCTTGTATTTTTAAATATATTTTTAACCATCACATGAAATCTCTGGGTAAAAATTTAACAAGAGATTTGAATTCCATATCAAAATACTCCTATACACACGAATGCTTTGTGCTATTACAGGTGATGGGGGAAGTAAGTGGTCCGCTCCTAAGCTTGTGCAGCAATTAATAAAAAAAATAATAAGAAGAAGAAAGACAGTTAAAGAAAGCTAGAGTCATTCACCTGCAACCACCGTGTAGCCCTGGTGTGTTCCCAGGTTCCGGGCAATGGCGGCAGTGGACGTTGCCAGACTGCCCTTGCTCTCCTCCACACTGCCGTTAAGGAGCGAGAGAGGATACAGGGACTAGAGGAGAGACAGAGAACTATATTACATTTAAAAACTCAATCAGAGTTGAAACCCTTGCAAATGTTTTACTACTTGGCTATCTTGTATTAATTTTTGTTAGATCTTCTTTTTCTGATATTTTCAATATACAGTACAGTATATACAGTACCAGTCAAAGGTCTGAATACACCAACCAGGTGTTTTATTTTCCACAATACAGTCATATAATACAAATACAAGAAGGGAAATTATGCAAGAACCAAGTAAGCGTTGAACTAATCTTTTATTTTAGATTCTTCTGTAAAATGTTTAATGACCTCTGCATCTGTGTTTCTGATATATAGTCGTGTACCATGGATAATTATTTAGGTACATTTCCTGCTTCTTTACTAAATTCACAAAAAATATGTTGACCCCATAGACACGTAGACAGTACCTTCCCATTAGCTTCTATCACAAGCATGTCTTTAGTCCTCAGGTTCTCTGTCTTTTTATAATTACTGGAATAGCTTTGTTCATGGTAACTGTTTACGTGCTACATATGTGGCGGGCAGAGATTAGGTTTGAAAAGACTGGAATATTCCTTTAACCAATAGAACTCAGAGCATATCAGTAAGCTCTGATTTCAGGAAACAGAAATGGTGTAAAACAGTGTAGAACCGGTATTTACCCTCAGAACTCAGAGTGTATCAGTAAACTCTGATTTCAGTAAATATAAACAGTGTAAAACAGTCTAGAACCGGTGTTTGTTCTCCTACACATTTGCCGTTTGCTGCTCTTTCTCTCGGCGTGCCGCCGCTCGGCCGCTCTCCGGAGCCCCTCCCACTGCGGGTTTTTCCCACCCACTATCCTAAAGGTTCTCCTGGGTTCAAAGATCTTGTGTTTTTTCTGTGTGTTTCTAAAACCTAAAATAAAAGAAATTTGTTCATCTTTGTTCTTTACGTTCTTTTGCGAGTGATGCCTTTTTTAAAAACCCCAGTAGTGTTTTTTATTATTATTACATGTTTTTAAATTACAGTAACTTTGGTTTTACGTGACAAGGGAACACCAGTCAAAGCTCAGCATGACGTCTGACACCTTGAGCGCCAACACACTCCGGGGGAACTTCCATATAAGGGGCTGTTTTGTCGTATGATGACGATTTACCAATAACAATTGGCACGGATCCGTGTCGCTCACGTTCTAAGGGTTAAGGGTTAGGATAACTGTAAAAAATGAATGTTGCGTTAATTTCGTGTAGATACCTGCTCGCTCTTGCCAGACACGGCAGGGCTGAACGTGTCAGAGGTGTAGTGGTGCCTCTCGAAGCCACACTCCATGTGCTGTGAGGGAAAGTGTTCAGGCCTTAACTGCTTCCTGGGTCCTCCTCCGCTGCCCTGAGAGTCCACGCTGTGCCGACAGCTCTCCTGGTCACCTTGGAAATGATACAGACCACAAGACTTAATAAGTTAATGGGTATTTGTTGTCACTTTGTGTTTTTTTTTCCCCTAATGGCTGCATTGCTTTAGCTCATTACATTTGTTGTTCACTCCCTGTTACTAAGACACATGCAGATACACCCTGTTGTCCTTTGATTCACCTTACTGTTGCTTTTCGATTTAGAAACAAAAACACAAGCAAACGGCTTTTTAATAATACCTCAGATGTATTTTGCACCAGTGGGCTACATGTTTATTAATGTGTCCAACACCTGAAAGATCTGAGGGTTGATTAGTGTTGGGCCTCTTTGTTTCTTTTTTCACATTAACTGTCAGTTCAGTCATCTGTTGCTTTTATTTTGTCATGAGAGGCTGTGGTTAACTATTATCCAAACTGGTCTATACAGGCATGTGATGTGTCCTGTTGCGAGAGACCCAAGGACTCACTGTCATCGTGACTCCTCTTGCCCTCTGAGCCGGCCTGTGGAATGCCCAGCAGGCCGCTGATGGAGTAGGTGGATCCCAGAGAGTCTGACTGAGGCGACTCAGGAGGTGTGACTGCCGAACTGGGAACTGCGGAAGCACAAAACAAAGTTAAATATGCAGGAATTCAAAGTGGTGGAAAAACTGATGTATTCTTATAAGGAAATAGGGAACAGTGGCACGCACTTAGTGTGTTGCCCGGGCTCAGGCTTTTGCTGTCCAGGGGCACATTAAACGGCTGCTGCACTTTTGTTCGGATGATCCTGAAACACAAGGTTCAAAGCTTTAAAACCACAGTGTAAATTTTTATGTGAACTATATTTTTAAGAAATAATACTGTTAACCGCTTTACTCCAGGCCTATTATTCAGCTAACGATCTTAAGACTCAGTGTTCAGTAACTAATATGAATCATTCATTAACTACACTCCCATAAAAAGGAGCTCTTAACAAGTCCGGATCAGGAAATGCAAGTCAGAATATGGAAAAAAGAAAAAAAAAAAATTCATATGCACCATTTAAATTCAGCTACATTTGCCTCCACAACTGTACTGTTGTCATCAATTACATATTGACTATTTTACAATAATTTAGTACTTATTATAATAAGAATTGTTATTATTATTTGTTCTTTAATTAACATTTAAAAATAGTTCATCACCAAAAAGTGTTCCCCCAAGTTATTTTAGACTCTTTTTGCTGTCTACTACTATATTATATATTACATGCAGTGAAACTTAAGTCAATTACGCACTTAATGAGAGTAACTGCAGTTTGGGCCCTTGTAGTTTAAAATGATCATACACATTTAAAGATGATCAAAATACATACACATACAGTAGCTGTATATACAGGACAAATACAGTAACTGTATATACACATGACATATAAAGTAATTGCATATACAGGACATATACAGTAACAGTATATACAGGACATATACAGTAACTGATACACTGAAGTTAGAAATTAATTAAACAAAGTCTTGGACTTAACACCAGTGATGATTCACCCTTTTAAATCTTATTTAGTGATGGTTTTGACTTCATCTTGGTCAGATCAAACAAAACCTGGCATTTTGCTCATTTTCTGTGGAGGATTCACTGAGATGTGGAAGCCTGTTCCATCTGTTACCTGTTGATGGAGCTGACACTGGGCACCGTGTCGCTGTCACACACTCCCTCGGCCAGCAGCCTGTCTCTGATCTCCCACGCGAACATGGTGGGATTCTGGCGCTTGTACTCCGCTATCTTCTCCACCACTTTCGGGGTGGCCACCTTCGGCTTTGAGCCCCCTATCACTCCCGGCTTTATGCTGCCAGTCTCATAGTATCTGGAAGCGTGAGAGAAAGAGCAAGCATTGTCAAATAAATTCTATTCAGCATCCAGACACCAACAAAGGGATTAAAGTGCTGAATGCAGTCAAAGCGAGACCTCCTTTGAAGTTCTGCGCAGTAACATCTGGACAAACAGAACACACATAGTCCAACTTTATACACAGTATCTTCAAAATGAGATTGTAAATGTAATCAAGAACATTTTTGATAAATGTAAAAATGTTAACCGTTCTTATATACCATTTTAAAATGCCGGCTGCTCTTTACATTGCATGAACATTTCATGCTCCGAATGTACTGGGGATAAAATCTTGATATATATATTACGAATATATATTAATGTAAATAATGTTTTTGTTATTCTGTAAAATGACCCTTCCACAGATACAATGTTTTCTTAATGTAAGAAACGTTACAGAAAGTTACAAAAATATAGGAGTTCCTTGGAGCACTTTTAGTTTCATTAGTAATATTTGGTTTAGGTATGGGTTTGAAAACCAGGACTGTCAGTGGCACCACTGAGGTACCCTTGGGTAAGGTACCGTCCCACACACTGCTCCCCGGGCGACACTGTTGACAGCCCACTGCTTCGCTCAGGTGAATCCTTTAAATGCAGAGGACTCAAGCAATTTCCTCTGGGATCAATATAGTGTGCAAAATAAAATTAAAAATGTCTGGTTATTCAAAAAATAGGGGTATAAGTGTACATTTAAATAGCATAGTGCCCTTGGGACTGTTGTGGAAAATGACTGAACCTAATGTTTAGACCTCCCTGCAGCCCTCACCTGCCCAAGATTTTGCTGACGCAGCCGTGGCTCACGCGGAGCTGGCGAGAGATGTCGCAGGGGCGAACACCCTGGTGAGCCATGTCCACAATGCGCTGCCGGATGACCTCCGGGAGCGGGCGTCCATTCACAAACATGCCGCCTAGTTGATTAAGACCCCCATGCCCTGGGGGAGAGAGGGGATGAACACACGTAAATGTCACGCCACCTAGTCTGCACCTGGCTGCACTCCTAGTGTGTAAAAAATAAGCCACACACTAAACATAAACAAACTGGAAAACAAAACGTTGTGGTGTCCCATTAAGGGTAAGACATTACATTGTGTCACAAGAACTAATGTTAAAAAATGCTAACATAATAAAGTATGCTACCAATGTGTTTATTCCTCTATTTGCCAAAATATGACACAGATTCTGAAATCTATGTGTTAAAAACAGGAATATGCCACCTGTGTTAATTAAGATAAATTACTGATTTGTGATAAGTTACACAAAGAAATGTTACCCTTAAAGGAGCATGCTTCGTGCTTTAAAAAAACAAACAAAAAAAACCACATCTGTTTTAAGAGCATAGACATTTTTAAGAGGTTCTGAATGATACATCAAGCATTTAGCAAACGCAACATCATTAATAAGCAATGCAGGAAGTGACTTTAGTAAATGCTGGGCCTCAAAAACAGTTCCATTATTTTACCAACATAAAGAAATACTCCAAGTGTATCTGTAAATTGTGGCTTCTATCAATATTATATAAGAAATAATATTTTATTTAGTTCCCAATGTGATGTAAAATATATTCAGAACTTTCCCCCTAACACAAATCCTTGCATATTGATCATGTAGTGATAATATGAACGCAACTTCACCCAAGATTACTGAGCAAATACTGTAGCTAAATTAAGAGTACCTAATGAGAAAAGGGGTTAGTTAGCTGTGTATATTAATGGGATTTCCCTAATGTCTAATCTTTTGGACAATCTGCTGCTCTTAAGGGCTGGGCCTTAAGATGGAATATGTGACATGCTTGAAGACACACGGAAACATATTATTCTCATCTAGCAATGCTTAACACAAGCTTAATCCAACAGTACTTAACACAGACATGTAAGAACAACCAGCAGGCATATATTCCTTCTTAAACATTGACAAAAGGGGGGGAACTGACCACTTGCGTCGGATCTAACTAGCATTTTGACAGCCTCGGGTCTACACAGCTCTGTGCAAGTCTTCCACATTATAGGCAATCTGTCACAACAGCGGCTTTGAGATCTATATTCCTGCAGATTTCCTAAAGGGGGGACACAGAAGGCAGAAGAAGGGAGGTTTAAGTGACTGCTTCTCTTCCACTCACTTCTCCTCAGCTTTCAGTATGACCCACTACGGCAAACCACATTCCAAAAAGCCAGCAAAAGGTCTAGTGGTGGGCTTCCCAATTAGTGTGGAACTGAAAACTTTAAACTGCCAAAAACCTTTGGATTAGCCCTACAGATTCTTACACTTGTTTGTATGCGTGTACACTATATATAAAAAGACTGTAATTCAAACATATCAAAATGTACACATGAATAAACGTGTTACATCAACACAAATATTGACAAATTGCTGTTTCAGCACAGACTAGACAGATCAATCTTGGAGAAACGCAGCACTATAAGGTGTAAAGAAAACATAAGCACACTCAGATGTAGCTTTAACACCTAAATTAGATGAACAAGCACTAAACCCCTACTTTGTTATGAATCTGTTTCGTGATTTTTTAGCGCTGAGAGTCTTACTGTACAGAACTTTGTTTCTCACGTCACCCAAATGTACCGACTCAGTAAGGACGAAGAGAATGTCAATTGAGAAAGACGGAATGTACTGATTTGTATAAATCTGCTTTTCTTTCTAATCTCGCGCTGTTTAGGGCTTTTAATAAACGAGACTACAGTTTATGGAGTCCGAGATTAGTGCTGTAGTTGTCAGTTGGAGAAATGAAGGCTGTTTGGCGATGCTGTGCATCAATAACTCTCTTATTGCTTTTAATTTAACCCTTTCTGTGCCCTCCCCCTCCCTCCATGCACCCCTCCTTCTTCCCAGCTTTCATTTCCACATCAAACGGCACCATTAACGCTGCCGGCCGAGTGTGGAGGACTCGACTCGCCAAGCCAGGATATTAAACACACACACACACACACACACACACACACA
Source organism: Alestes dentex (assembly GCA_037576975.1). Lineage (NCBI taxonomy): Eukaryota > Metazoa > Chordata > Actinopteri > Characiformes > Alestidae > Alestes > Alestes dentex. Next base: position 11,859,715 of record JBBIGA010000083.1, read on the forward strand.
TACTCAGATAAGCTCGAACCCCTACACCCCAACCCTCCCCAACATTTCCTAGAAGCGTCTGCATGCATGTCTCATATTTTTGCTTTTAAAGAATTGATGATGTTATAAGCAATTTCCACCGGGATCAGTAATGTTCTCTAATTGATTCTGATTCTGGATATGATTTGTGACACGCTGTTACCCGATGGCAAAGCAGAAAACCAAGCATTCACTGGCTGTAGATATGAACACAGCAGGCCTCCCCCCAGCACCTGGACTATTCATCTGTGTATGTATGTATGTATGTATGTATGTGTCCATCTATCTATCCATATGTAGGTATGTATGAATGTGTTTATTTGTTTGTTTGTTTGTTTTGTTGGCCGTTAATTTGGTTATTTTTAAAGTTCGTGTTTATTTGACTTTTTTGTTTTAAGCCTAGGTAAATCTACTCCTCTTAAAACCTACTCTTCTTTAAATAAACAGTTTTCTCTGGTTCTGATTGTAATTCGGATTTTGATTCAATGCCTTCCCCATTCAGCACTTTTTCCTCCGTCCGGCCTTTAACGTATTTTTTCGCTACATTTTTACGTCCCTATGCTGTTAATCGTGTTTTTCCGAGCTCGCCACACATCTAAGAATTCATTTCCGATCGCTTAATACATCTAAAGACATTTATACAATAAGTATTAATTTCAAGTCCCTTAAAATCCACCTAGCTATTTTTTTAATTCAGTCGGACCGCTGATTTATATCTGATATTTTATTTAAAAAGTAATATAATCATTTAAATGTAGGTCACTGTAGGATACGAATTTAGTGTACAGCTACACTCCCTTAAATAATTCACGACAGGTTCTGTGCTCGTCATTTGACTTCACCCAAATTTCGTTTTTTGAATGGGTTAAGAGGAGACAATTCAATCTAATCGAATCTTATAGCCTGGGCCTCAACGCGGAGCCCAAATAACCCTGATCCGAACCTGCAGGGAGGCTGAAGAATGACAGGGCAGCTCTTTGGTCTCCCACCGCGCACCCTGCCCCTCTCACTTTCTCTCTCCAGCAATTGAAGTGACAGTGGATCACCCCCCAGTTCTAAATCAGACACCAAAACAGTGTCCAATTAACTATTTCAGACTCATCACAAGGGCCCTGCAGCCCCTGCTGCTCACTGAACAGCCCACATTTAGACACAGCAAATGCCTCAGCATTAAAACTGCCCTAAGAACAAAATAAAGTCAAAG
>JBBIGA010000083.1:11896757-11911144 GCA_037576975.1 Alestes dentex
GATTGTGATCCAGACCTTCTCGTCCAACATCAGTGTCTGACCTCATAAATGCTCTACAGAATGAATGGACACAAATTTGAACAGAAACTCTAAAATCTTGTGGAAAGTCTTCCAAGAAGAGTGGAAGCTGTTATAGCAGCAAAGGGGGACCAACTCCAGATTAAAGTCTATGGATTTGAATGCAATGTCAATAAAGTCCCTGTTGGTGTAATGGTCAGGCGTCCCAATACTTTTCATATAGTGTATTGCCACCATGAGCCACTAAAGCCTTTCTAAATGAAGCTGGAGCTCACTGATGTCTGTTTTAGTGTCCACTGCATAACTGATTGTACGTTTTGGAAGGGCTGTATGGAGCACATGTACAATATTCGATGTTTTCTTGAGAATTAGGCTGATCTGTCATGACGAATCCCATTCAGACACCCACGCTTCCACACAGCTTTCAAATAAAGAAACACAAACTGCAGTGACACAGCGAGGACACCCGCAGATCCACAGAGTCTCTGCCTTTGAAAGTCTCCGGCCAATAGCAGAGCTTCTTGAGAGGCTCCCCACCAATCCACACTCGAAGCTTTGCTCTGATGAAGATTGACACAGATTTAGCCGGGCCTGCCGGGGACGTGAATGTGCAGCTAAAGATACAAGAATAACCTGAGAACGCATGAACAGTCCTTAGCCTACTTTCCACAACACACGGGGCCGTTTTGTTGTGAAGTATTCTAGAATGTGCAGTCCCCATAGGTCAGTGTAATTTAGCCAGTGGTGTAATCTAGCACATACAGGTCTCGTACAGTTAATTATGAAATCCAGCAGATAAATTTAATCCTAATGTGATGACATTGTGTGTAATTATTCTGTGGATAAGCATCTAAGCATGACCACTTGGATTTTTTTGTGATTATGTGCATTTTGTACATGTAATGCTTTGTTTACAATCTAACTTTTAGGCGAACATACTGACTAAGGGAATTTAAAAAAAATACCACATAGTTTAATACATTAGAGTGAGTCTGGGGATGGACAAGTTAATAAATTAGAGTGAGTCCAGGAGATTCTCCACACGTTGTACCATTTTTAACATAATGCTATGATAAGGTTCAGGTTCTTTAAAAGCTTGTCCTTTCAGCCTTTATGTCATTCTGTTCTCGTTCAGATTGTGCAATATAACTCATTGTTGTTATTTTTTTTTAACTGTATGTCACTGAATGTTAGTCTTTTTGCATTCACCGTATTTTTATGACACAAACACTAAGTCACTTTTCATAACCACTTGCACTACTAATCTCTTAGTATATTATATCTGTTACAGTTACTTTGTTATTCCGTTTGCACTATTACTGCTGTTGCTGTCTTTCTAAACTCTTTAGTGTCTAATCTTTATTCCTCTTGTTGCACTGAGCACGTTTGTGACAAAAGAATTTCCCTTGGGGTAAATACAGTTCTTTCTTATCTTATTTTTATCTTATCTAAACAAAAACAGCATTACTGACCAGGGAAAATACAAAGAATGTGCGTCAGTATAGTGCCACTGATCCAAGCCGATGCAGAGCTACAGCAGGTGATACTGGCACTCAGTCCAAAGAAATCCAGCAGAAGAGCAGCATGACCTCTAAATAACACAGCCCTGGTTCTTCCTTCCTAATGATGACAGAACTTCCAGTGTGTGACAGGGCGCTGGTGCCGGCCCGTGTGGTTTGTTCGCCCTCTTTAACTTCGCTTGGCCGCGCTACTCACCATGTTTTGGTCCGCTTGTCGCTGTGTCCTGCAGATACAGGATTTGACACCAGTGTGGCCTGAGCAGGCTGTCAGCCTCTATCTGAGCCACATGTGACCTCCCACTAAGCCTGAACAACGCTCGCTTGTGTGCCACCTCAGAAGAGCTCCACATTCCTACACAGCCAGAAGAGCCTGAATGCATCCCAGCCCATCTTCTTAACTTCTCCTCCAGCGTGTTTATCAGAACCAGAAGCTTTTATTGATCCCATAGAAAACTGCTTATGTTACGACTGTGAAGACGCACAGAGACAAGAACAATCTAAAATACAAAGTCTTAGTAAATCTACATAAAAACCCGTAGAAAACAGCTCAATATGAAAATACACTATATACAGTATGTACAGAAATACAGAATAGCATACAGTGCATACAGAAATGCAGCATGTAAATACTACAGATAAGTAAGACAATAAGTGAAATCTAACGAGACAGATGGTAGTTAGGAGTACATTATTGCACTTAGTAGAGAATCAGTAGTATGTCAGTAATACTGATGTTGTGACATTGCACATGTAAGACTATTGCACACAAGATATTGCACACGATGCGTGGGTGTGCCAAAAAATCAGCTTTGCAAACAAAAAATAATGAAGAAGAACTCAGCTTTAGAGTAATAATAATTGTATAGGTTTCTACATAAATTTTTTTATCTATAGTATTGACACCCAGCATTTGTGTATATAGTATAGTGTATTTCATATTGTGGTTTTCTACAGATGCATTTATTGGATTCATTTTTGTATTGTATTGTTCTTGTCTCTGTGTGTCTGTCCCTTATTAATAATAATAATAATAATAATAATAATAATAATAATAATAATAATAATAATAATAATAGTAATAATATAAGATTAAGGTGGCATCACGGCAGGCCAAACAAAATAAACCAACAGTGTAAAACATTAACAAAAACAAAAGAAAAAACAAGCAAGAATCATGAAAGAATCAAGAAGCATGTGTTGGAAACAAAACCCCCAGAATTAAATACAATAAAACAGAACTGAATTTTCATAATCCATCCACAGATCATTGTCACAACTGAAAAAAGGGATTTCCACAACCACTGCAAGCCTGTATATTTAGATACGGAAAGTACATGGCGAATCTCCAAAGTTTGCATGAAAGAATTCCAGACTGGAAATAAGGTACACTATATGGACAAAAGTATTGGGACGCCTGACGATACACCAACAGGGACTTTACATTCAAACCCAACTTTAATCTGGAGTTTGTCCCCCTTTACAGCTATAACAGCTTCCACTCTTCTTGGAAGGCTTTCCAGAGATTTAAGATTTTGGAGTTTCTGTGGGAATTTGTGCTCATTCATTCTGTAGAGCATTTATGAGGTCAGACATTGATGTTGGACAAGAAGTCCTGGCTCATAATCTCAGTTCCACTTCATCTTAAAGGTGCTGGATGGGGTTGAGGTCAGGGCTCTGTGCGGCCAGTCAAGTTCTTCCACAATTAACTCCTCCAGCCACAACTTTATGGTTCTCGCTTTGTGTACTGGGACACAGTCATGCTGGAATAGAAAAGGTTCTTCCCCAAACTGGGTCCACAAAGTTGGAAGCATAGCGTTGACCAGAATGTCTTGGTCTGCTGAAGCATAAAGGTTGGTCCTCACTGTAAGTAAGCTCAAACCCTGGAAAACAGGTGTGTCCCAATACTTTTGTCCACGAAGTGTATGTCTGAGTTTAGATTGAGACTCCACCGCCCCCTGCAGCTCAGTCCGGGACTCCCTCTCCTCTTCTCTCTCAATGTGAACAAAAACATGTCGCTTGACTCCTCGCTCGGCGTTTCTTCCGGCTCCTTCCACTCGTTTTGAACCGTAGCTGCATGATCTCCGTCGCTTTTGTGGCGAAGAAGCCCGAAAAATGGTGCCGAAGACGCTGGGCTCCATTGTAGGTCTGCTTTGCACGGGGACCTGTCTGGCCCAGGTAGGCCCATATAGGTGCTTCTAATGCTGGGCTGTTGCTGAATCGAGCTCGGGGATTCACAGCTGGAGCTAGGCCCTCTATTGTGTTGTTTTTGTTTGGTGTTTTTCCTGTTTTTACTCACAAAATAGCTCAATTACAAAAACTTAATGAGTACATTTGAGTAGCATGTATACTCGGACGATTAATTTAGACAATTGTTGTATTTTTGGTGTTTATAATTGCGAGGAAAAACTCATTTTCTTTGTTAGAAATTCTTATTTTGGTAACTTGGAGCTCAACAGATTGCTAACGTTAGCAGTAGCATCAAGGTGAAATGTCTGATTTTGTCTGTTATTAATAGTTGTCAATCGACACTCGGTTCAAGAAATGTTTAATAATGTCACTTAAGCGTAATTTAGATGATGTAAATAATTCAAACTGTCCGTGAATTTTCACTTTTCTCTTCTTTACAGCGTTAGCCAACTAGCCTGCGAGTAGCTTTCACTGTCATTTCTGATTTACCTGATAAATAAACGACTTCACAGAGAAAATTAGTTGATAACTGGTTTTTATTGACAAATAAGACACTTTTGCAACCACCGTCGTCAACTGTCGTTATGAACTCGACGAATATCTCAAAGTATCTGGCTTTTCCATCATTTTGTGTTCGCCCCTTTGTGTTGTGCAAAGTTGTTTACACAAAATTAACCGACTAACTGGATAACTGGCTCGTTTGTTTACGTCTAGGTATGCGTAACATTTACATACGAGGTTGTTTTATCGCAATCTATGTCTCTTTCTGTATATTTCGACTATAAAACAAAGATCTATGTCCAGGAAGTGGGTTATGTTAGTTCATGGGGTGTCCAAGGCTCTGTCTCTATCATCTTTTGCCCTGTAAATTTATATGTTGGCAGATGATTACATCTTTTTAGAGACCAACCAGTTGTTTTTTAATGTCTCCTGTCATTTACTTTGACCAAATATGTCACTTAACATTGCTGTATATTTATGTGTGTAGATTCTAGGCCTTGCTGTATTGAGGTAATGATTGATCATAAATTTTCCAATCAAGTTCACTCACTATGTGTGTTTGTGTGTGCATCTTTTTACAGGGAAAGGAGTTCTGTTTTGGTGTGAACAATGAGAAATACAGGTGTGAGATGGGCTACTGTTGTGGGGAGACAGAGTGCTGCACTTATTACTATGAACTGTGGTGTAAGTGTTTTCCATGACCTATTTTACACATTGCCCTTCTTTGTCTGTTTTAGCATGGCATAAATGGCCTTCCAGATGTTTACTCGAATCTGATGCCTATGTAATCAAATTGGTCATCTCATTTTGTTAGCTGTGTAAAACTGATCATCCTGGTTTTCCATTTTTACTCATGCATTTTCTGTGACATGCCCAGTATGTCTGTCGAATTACCTGTGACACTCATTTACTCTTTTTTTTTTTTTTCCTGTGCCTGTTAAATAGCTTTTAAATGTGATAATTCGTGTACCTAGTTGAGTTCAGTGTACATTTGTGGGTGTATGCAGGGTTCTGGCTAGTGTGGACTCTCATCATCATGCTGAGCTGCTGCTGCGCATACCGACACCGGCGTGTGAAGATGAGACTGCAGCAAGAGCAGAGGCAGAGAGAGATCAGCCTCATGGCCTATCAAGGAGCCTCCAGTTCTTTCATCTCCCCACCACCCCTCAACCTGCGTGAGTGTGCCCATCTGAGCTACAGAGTCACACATTATCGCCTTGCTAGGCAGCCTCTTAGGGTTTGTTATTTAGAGGAAGGGTTTGTTAAGATGAAATTTGAGTGTCTGCATAGTCTCACTGTAATGTCTTGCATAGTAGTCCTAGACGTGAAATTAATAAACCAGCTATTTGTTTTGGCAGTTTATTTTGATAGGTGCAGATTGCTTCTGGGCATGTATCATTATGGGAGCATGGCTCATGCTGCTGAGGGTGCATGTGTTGCCACCTCACCGTTCAACTTGGGCCAAATCCCAGTGCTGTATTATGTTGTCTCTCACTTCCCCTCTCCATGGTACAGAGGGTTTGCCTTTCAGCTTGCCATTTAGGTTCAAAGTAACTACTAAATTATGGAGTTAAAAATAGTTGTTTGCCTTGATAAACAAAATGAACTTACTGCTGCAAGCTGTGATGAGGGCCATCATATGACTGTCAGAAAAGAGTTAAGCTTCACTAAACCACCCTGTTCAATGACACAGGCAGCAGTTTAGATTTCAGCCGCTGAACATTATTTAGTAAGCGAAAGTAGAAGTCACCTGGGAAGACAGACCACCTTTACCAAGATACACTCATGAAAGTTGTGTATTGTTTGAGGTGGCACTAAAATGGACAACTGGAGAAATAACAAACTCACCGTTTTCAATAGCCTGGGAAGACTGGAAAATAAAAGAGAATGCTTCAAAGTTTGGAGTTTGTATTGCATGTTAAATGGTTATTATAAAAGAACATTGATGGAAAGTGCTTTTTTGGTATCGCTGTGCTTGAACTAAACAATCTTTTTTTCTGTTTCAGGCTTCTGGACAGACTGCAAGCTCCCTGATTATGAGGAAGTCGTAGGCCATCCCCCGACACCCCCTCCACCTTATTCTGAGGTGCCTCTAGAAATCTCACCCTCCATCCACCCGTCTGTCAATCGCACAGAGTCAGCTGTGGTGTTGGAGTCACCTGTAGAGGTGGTGCAGGCTGAGAACCAAGCTTCTAATTCGCTGGAACAGGACCTTGCAGCAGTCGCCGCCCAGTCAGGGTGTGAGGAGGATGGGGATGCAGATGTCCCTTTGGAAGAGGAGTTAAACACTCGTCGAAGGCACGTGACGGGCGACTCAGGTATTGAAGTTTGTGTGTGCCAGCTGGATGTGGACGAATTCTCTGGCCTGGAGGAGGAAGAGGGCAGGATGTGTCAGGTGGCTGGTGGCGGCTGCTGCTCTGAGCGCGAGGCCCTCAGACCCAAAGAGCACTCACCTGAACCCTCCAGCACATCCACAGGAGACCGTCTGGTCTGAATCACACCACAGAATGGTTAATGGTTCCAGCAATAAGACACGGAGAAGGGGAAACGGCTAAAGATTTCATTATTGTTAGCATCAAAATCAAGTCAATTTATGAAGGTTTTTTTTTTTTTTTTTTTTAAGCCAACGGGTAGGGATGACCTTTAAGTGCACATGATGGGGCATTGAATGTTTTGCTATTTGAGTAATGACCGAATGAGTGATTTTCTTCCTCTGTCAACCTTGATGACACATTCTTTTTTTTTCCCCCTGGATTTTTTTTTTTTCATTGAGTGGCTAAGGTTTTAATTTGCTCATTTCCATGAGTCACCCATGTTTTGCCATTTGCTTGACTAAAGTGCTGCAATTAGGAGTGGGAGGGGGGAAGAGCAGTGCTTTGAAATAGAGCTTCTTCACTCCAAAGCTTTCAGCCATATTGCAGCAGTCAACCACAAACAAGCATTCCCACCCACCCCGTAATTGTCTGTGTGGCCTGGATTGGGACTTCTCTCCCTTATGACATTTTGCTTCAGCCGTATCGTCATAGTCCAGCGGTCAATGACTTTCATTACACGAGGGTTGAAATGCAGGCGACGGTCCGGGAAAATGCTCCAGGAAGAGTGCCCCTCCAGTGCAGTGGCGCTGAGCTCTGACTGCATGCTTTGTTTTTCACAAGCCTCTGCTAATGATAGCACAGCTGCGGGGCTGACATCAGCCGAGCCCTGTCCCCCAGGACCAAAGCGCCTCTTACTCAAAGACAAAGAGAATGGACTGAACAGCACAGCTAAACCACATGACTGTTCTTTCTGTGTGGGACAGTTGCGATAGACTCATGCACATACACACCCCCACACACACCCCTGTTCCTTGGCTCAGAGATGTGCTGTGGTCAACATTGGGCCCGAAGCCAGAAGATGAGATACTCTTTGACCGCTGCCCTAGATCCGGGGGCTACACTGCCATTCGCTGGCTCCCACTTCAGCCCCCCACGGATGCTGTGACTGCAAAGTCGACATCTATAAAAAGCGGTGGTTGGCTACCTTCTGACCAGACTGATAGTGATATAATACATGTGTGGCCAAGTCATCCCTCATTGGGGTGTGGGGAGGGTGTGCTTAAGCTCATCTAACAGCAGGGTTTCGTTCTCACACGTCAACATTTTTTTTCATACGCTCTTGGTTGACAGGAGCCGATTTGTACTTGCCACTCTCAGAAACAAAGATCCCTCATGTTTTAGGCCACTTTTGTAGAATGTCTTGGTTGCGTTGAGAACTTGCATGTTTGTGTGCAACTGCAAATATGTTCCACCCTTCTCTCTGTGGTGTAATACATTCAGTAGGTTCTTCACAGAAAAGCAGATGGACCCATCCTTGACCGGTGCTGCTGCTGCTGCTATTTTGACCTTTGCTTGAGAGCTTTGTGCGGGTATGCTTTTGTTTGCTCTCACCCAAATCTCTCCTCCCCTAACCCATATCAAAGCGTCATTATGTAATAGTTCCAACGTTTTTGCATTGGGTACACTCTCTTAGCTGACTCTCCTCAACCAGCACATGTGTGTGTGTGTGTGTGTGGGGGGGGAGAACCACTTGTGCTATTTTCCCATTCACGTGGACCGCCTCAACAGTGCAGTGTCAGCTTAGCTGTGTACTCGCATTTACATTCATGTGTGTGTGATGGGTTGTGTCTCATGTCTGCTTTCTGTGTGGAATGGTACTCAGATGAAAACAACCGTCCTGTGGAGCTGGTGACGCTTGCTGGCACAAATAATGAGAGTAGAAAAACACTAGGCTCTCGTGGTGTCCTTGAAGTCCATTTTCGGCTTCAACACTCTGCCCTGAGTGCAGTCAGTGGCTATCATCAGCACTTGCTCTTGTTGTTGATTTATTCTTGTATGGAGCACCTGACTAGATGCATAAATTAGATGGCTTTTTTTATATTTAACCTCATACCTTTTTATTTGTGTGGATTCATAACCTGTGAAGAGAGTGGAGCGTGCCGCTCTGGTGTGGAGTCTTTGATAACGGTAACGGCTTCTTTCGTGGCGGTTGTTTCGAGGCACCGCAAGTTGCCTTTTTAGGTTATTATTGTAGCGCTGACAAGCAGGGGCGAACCCACATTTTGAGCATTTTGCATACGAGGGTTGAATTGGTAGTCCTGCAGCGTTGGCGGTACTGCCTTATTGTGGTCATTTGTGGTGAGTGATATTCAAGCGTTAGTTACGGCGTTTAAGTTAATCTGTATATGTTCTATTCATTTTGAGCACATGCTCCATGAGTTCAGCGCGTTTGAGAACCTTGATTTAAAAAAAAAAATGTTTCTTCTGATGTTTTGGATGTGGCTCAGATATTTTAAACCGGTAATGGCATGATGCAGGCATATGGTAGTGTAGATAATTCATTCCTCCCTCTCCGCAAAGCCTGTTTAGGAAATTCTGATAGAAGCTCGGATTTTGCAAAAGATTACTTGTCATTTCTGAAATGATGTGTTGTGAGTGGTCTAGCTTTCTGAGATGTTTGAGGGTGTTACCCAGCTGATCTGTAAATGTGGTTGCATGTCTTCTACATAGTAGTTGATTTAGATTTCAACTTAACCTTGTTGGGGTCTGTTTTTTTTTGTGAAGTGGTGAAGATCAGAAAAGGGGTCTGATGGCACTCAGTCTCCGCATGAGCCCACACGTCTGGAAAATATTGAGAATATTGCCAAACCAAAATGGCGCAACATGTTTACCTGCATAAAAGGGCTAGTAAATAACTCAACTTTAGGTATAAGATTCACATCATTCATTGTGTATGTGGAAGAAAACATGATTGTACATTTCAAGGCCTGTTTCTCAGAGCATTTTTGGATAGCAGTATCAGTTTATATGATGCTTTGGGAAAGTGGCCCCAGGTTTTCTGCCTTTTGTGTAATACTGTACTTCATGTGTACCTAGAGAAATGCAATGCATCAGATTTTACTGTTTTCTACCTGTGGGAATATCTCTCGTGTGTGTGTGTGTGTGTGTGTGTGAGAGAAGCTGTGCATGACAGCGATGAGAGCTAAATTCGTGCCTCCTGTGGTCTCCCTTCACCGAACGGCTTGATGTGGCAACAGAAACCGTGGGGACCGATCTGAAATCTCACGGTCTGGTGGTTGTTTTCATTGTTTCTGGAGAAATTTCGGCTCTGTTTCGGAAATTGCCACATTGGCCTCAGTTCCCTCCTTCTCTCCCAAGAATTCAGTCTGGATTTGACCCTGTCCAGTTTTCACAACACATCCAACAGGGATGTTTACACTTTCTGTGCCTTGCTCTTCACAATGGAAAATTCACCCCCACCCCCCGTGTTTTCTGTGTGTGACTTCACAGCTCTGTACTGTACTGTATCTAACTAGGCTATGCAAAAAAAGAAAAAAGAAAATGAAAGGGAGAAGCTCATCACTCTCATAGGCTGTGAGTGTGCTGTGGTTGTCAGTACAAGCAATACTATTCTCAATACACGTTGCACTGTAACTTGGTAGGCATACATGTTGATCTATTTAAAGAGATGGGCCGGGGTGGGGAAAGAATCCAGATAAACAAAACTACTATGATCGTTTTTGTTTGTGAATGAATGCTTTTGTACGGTTGTGTCTTGCTGTGTAAAAGGGGAAGGGAATGGAAAAGAAAAAAGCCATGACAGTTTGTGTTTGTGTCCTCCTGTCTTGTAATATGATCAGATTTAAATAGCTGAGTTTGCAGTCGCTCTGATGCGTACTCTTTAATTTCCCGTCTGTCTGGTATATTGATAAGTTGGGAGTTTTTTTGTGTTTAGGTCATTTCTGCAGTTCAGGATGTACGTAATAGTGCCACCCCATAGACAATACATACCTTTCATATGTGTATCTTGGGAAAGGGGGTCTGTCTTTACAAGCAACTGACTGGTCTTCTGTTATACTTTGACTTACTAAGAAGTTTTCAGCGACTGAAACCTGAGCTGGTGCCTTTTAGGAGGATCTGCCGAAGTGGACATCGTGTGACCAAGCCTATGATGGAGGGCTGTATGATTGAACAGTCTGATTTAGTGAAGCTTAGTCATTTCTGTGTCATATGATGGCCCTCGTCACAGGTTAGGGCAGTTATTTCCTTCTGCGTATCAAGGCAGCCAGCTATTTTTAACTCCATAATCTGTAACAATCATTACATTTCAGTTACAAACATGTTATCTCATATGTAATTGCATTTCTTTCACTCATTTGTTAGGTGGCACCTAGCAGGTTCTTCTTGTTGTTGGTTTTGTGCGTAGAATGATTTTTGCCAAAACAGCAACAAACAAAACGACAACAAAAAAAACGTTTGCTTGAAATGGTCATTCAAGAGCACAGACCTGTTTTCTTTGTTCTTATCACCTAGATCAAGCCAAAAAAAAAAAAAGGATGGGGAAAAAAAAAAGGTGGAAAGTGAAATACAAGCACTGAAATGTGTGGTATATTGTGATGCTAGGATTTAGGAGGAGGTCGGTTGTGTACTCTTTAGTTATTTGTATTTTATTTTTGTAATAAAATAAATGATATGGCACTCAACCTGCATTCCTGACTTTCATTTTCTAAGCAAAAAGATTTGGGACAGGCAAGCTGACACTATGACTTTCCTGATTACATAATCAGATAGCTGCTAATATTACATGGCTGTTGTTCACAAAGTCCAAAAATGTAGTTTAAGGAATAGTGGAGGTGACCTAGTGGGTAGGATACGTGTCATGGGTCATGGGTAGGATACGTGTCAAGAAGTCATGGGTTCGAATCCTACCTGAGCAAGACCCTTAACCCCAAGTGTCTCCAGGGAGACTGGCCCCTGTAGTTAGGGAATGGAAGTCACTTTGCTAAAATGCCACGTAAATGTAAATGCTGTTATTTCTCAGAGGGTTGTCAAAGTGAATTGCAGCAAAAAGCAATTTCCATTTCTAAATGAGACCTTTCCAGAAAAGTAAAATGCCCAAAGGTAGCTTTCCTAAAACTTGGTTCTGTAATTCCCTGTAACTCCCCTCCTAGGAAGTCGGAAGCACTTCAGATGAACAATGGCCACAGTACTGAGTGTTCTCAAGGACACTGCTTCAATGACAAGTGACCTTTTTCCCCACTCGCAGCGCCGTCAACAAAACATATTTTGTGCTGCACGAGCATGGAAACAAAGGGCGTGCACACTGCGCGCAAAATCGCTGCTTCTCGGAAGCTTTTGTGTGACATTTCCTCTGCAGTCTACACAGAGTAGATTCCAGAACGGCCAGTTCCTCTGCAGCCTGTGCTTGAAGAGAGCTGCGAGTGCAAACCGGGACGACTGGAATCTCCCAGAAGAGTTCTGAAAGTTAATAATCTATAAATAGGACAACACATTTACAGTTGTTCAGTGGTTTCAGTTTTCTCTTTACTCATGGTTTACTTCAGCTATCGGTCTGAAAATAACTCCAGGGTGTGTTTACCACTTAGATCCGTACAAAGAAGGAGACAAACTAATGGCATATGCGAAGCGAGTTGGTTAGAATCTCATTAAAGTTAGCATTAAAGTAGTAATATGAGAGCAGTGGTGGATTTGGATGAAGGAAATTGTCTAGATTCCAAAGCTGTGATCATCCAAATGATTGACAACAGAGCAATTTACTGAATATCCCAGAGAGATTCTGTACCGTTTCTCAGCACCAGTTTGACTAAGCAGTGAGACCTTTTTACCAGACAGCGATAACTTTGGCCACAGCGCCATCTCTCGCCAGTGAGATTCCTTCTAACATGCAGAAAAGAAACAAATCGTGGCTCACAGACAAAAGACTTCAGAGTTTCATGCATGTGTGCAATATGACAGCAGCATGTTAAAACGAACGAATAGCTTTTACTCTTGGATTTAAAAACAAAGGCAATAAATTATTTCTCATATCAGCAATGGGGACAAATTAACCCCAGTAATAACAATAAATACATAAGACATTACAGCTTCAGTCCATTCGAAGACTACAGTAAAACCAGAGGTGTTGCACGAACACCTGAGGGATCAACAACCATCAGATGAGGTTTGGGACGCACGGGCAGGTTTGGTAGACCGGTAGGAGGGAAGACACATTCATCCGTTATCAAAAGTAGTGCTCTAAACTGACTTCTGATCATCGTGGCTGGATTCATTGGTCAGAGTAGAAGAAATATTTACAAGAGAAAATGTAAATGGATGTCTCCCCAGCTGAAAGACTCAGGTTCCTAAGGCCCTGCTGGTAAGGTCCAAAAACATTCGGTTAAAAGTGTTTGCTTTTACAGTATAAAATGTCTTTATGGTTCTCTTTTCTTGTAGTGTCTCAGGTTATTCTTGTACCAGCCCATTTGCTCAGAGAACGCTGAACGAGCCCGCGGGGTGCCAGTGGCTCCATCAGTCCAAACCACGGAGGTCCGTAATCAGTCAAATGTCTCAAAACCACAGGTGTTGAGCAGCTGCAGTAGTGGGGAGAGGAGCTGGCGCGTGCTCAGTAGAAGCGCTTGCGTCTGTTTTCGTTCCAGTGACTGTAAACTACGAGTCCCACAACGATGAGGAGGAACAGGCCGAGCATGGAGAACAGCACGGTGAAGAAGATGGCAACGCCACTCATCCCTTCCCCATCGTAGTAGTCTGAGGGGGAAAGAGAGGAAGAGGTTTGTTCAGTTTTACAAGCTGTTCTACACCTTGAAAAAGTGGTATTTAGGAATTACTCTCTTTTAATAAGGATGAGTAAGGACATTAAGTGGCCGTTACAGTGACTCATTAAATTCTTTCTCTGTATTTAACCCATTCACCAAGTGAAGCAGTGGGCAGTCAGGAACACAGCACCTGGCGGGCAGTGTGTGCGGATGGTACCTTGCTCAAGGGTACATTAGAGGGCAGTCCTGGGATTCGAACCCACAACCTTCTGATGGCAGGGGCAACTCCCTAACCAGTAGGCCACCAGCTGCCCCTGAGAGTGCCCCCAAAAGAACCCAAAAGGTTCCCAAAAGCACATTTCCCTTACTTGTTCTTTGTAGATTTTGTTTCTAAATGAGATGTCTGAAGAGCCATTTTAAAGTTTAAAGAACCTCCACATAATATAAATAAATCTCTTCCTGAGACTTTAGATGTCTGTTACAATGTCCCCAAAAACGGGTTATTTGTACAATTTAACTATTTGTTCACTGTTAAAATAGTTCTTCTTAAACTTTTTACCCTGTGCACCACCTCAGAAAAACATTTGTCTAAGTACCACCATTATGGCTGACCGTCTATGCTGTTAGAGGTATGCGCAGTTCACTCAGGCGGCAAATAAGATACGATAAGGCGGCAAATAAGATACGCCTTGAAATGTATTCCTATTAAGAATATTATATATGTTATTTATTGTTGACTCTTGTCAGCCACAGCCTTGCCGTACAAAGAGGAAGAACTAGAACTGGTATTTAAACTCTTCCACATAACCCTCATACAACACATACAAGTCATCCCACCCTGCAATCCCCCAAGATTGTGATCCAAGATTGTTTTTCAGGGTTTGGGCCCCTTACTTCCAGTGAAGGACAATCTTAATGCTTCATCAGACCAAGACATCCTGGACAACAGCATGCTTCCAACTCTGTGGACCCAGTTTGGAGAAGAACCTTTTCTGGTCCAGCATGACTGTGTCCCAGTGCACAAAGCGAGCTCCATAAAGACGTGGCTGGAGGAGTTCAGTGTGGAAGAACTT
>JBBIGA010000083.1:11953169-11963195 GCA_037576975.1 Alestes dentex
CACTCTGAGTTCTGAGGGTAAACACCGGTTCTAGACTGTTTTACACCCGTTATATTTACTGAAATCAGAGTTTACTGTATTTAGAATGATGTGAAAACGTACCCTTTGATTCTGCCTCCAGATTTCTTTACTCCTGTTGTTGGCAACAAGTGAACATTTTTCAGTGTGAGCACTGACCTTCTTTAATTATTCTTTTTGACCCCTGCAGATTTTTGAGCTAGTAATACAAATGCTATTGAGAGTCGTGTGCATTTCATTCAAAGAGACAGAAAATTGGTCTCAGATATTTGTGCACATCCGAGTTTAGACACACACGATGGCAGAGACCTCCGGCACCATGACTCATGCCACTTTGTGCGCCCCTGCTCTGCATGTGGAAGTGTGTGTGTGTGTGTGTGTGTGTGTATGTGTGTGTGTGTGTGTGTGTGTGTGTGTGTGTGTAGCGTTTTCACATGTCACTCACCCCAGCCTACCCTTCCCTCTCTCTCACTCTTACTCCTTCGCTCTCCCTTTCTCTCTCTCTCTCTGGTCCCTGATGGAGCTCTTGGATATTTTCATCAATGTATTTCAATATTACATTGATAACTACATCCAGATACTTTTCTCATATGTATGAACCGTGTGAAAATAACTTCAAATTCAAGGATACACCTCCTGTGTGAAATTGTATTTCATGGCTATAGTGAAAAGGGGTTAAACTCATTGAACTGTGCTTCCAGAGGTGCGTGTCCATATTGGCACCCCATTGATCAGCAGCAGGAGTCAGACCTTTGTGCTACGATATACAAGAAGATCCATGAGGGTCAATGAGGGTGATTTATGTAATCAGAGTAACCGAAAAGGCCACTGAAGTATAAACTCTATTCCTACTCAGGTACTTTCTTGATCAAAATGGTAGTTTCCAAAAAGGAATTTTAGTCTGGGGTGCAAGTTTTAAATATTAAATAAATGCAACAACAGCAGTGACAAGTTGCATAATCACAGGAGAAAAGATGAAAAGCAGAAAAAGCGCCAGCTTTAAGGAGTTAACTCTATAGAAATAATTGTTAGTTGGAGACAAAATTTCATTCTCTTCTGTCCACACTCCCCTTCAGCACTGCGGCACGGGCCGAGCTTGATGGTCGTTAATTTGGTAAATGATAACCCAGCATTAACGGAGACAATGATACACAAAAGTTTTGAGAAATTTGATAATTGAGAACTGTCCACATAGTTCATCAGTCTTACAATTTTATGGTCAATTCTGATTTTGTTTTACAGCCAAACTGGCTGTTGTTATTTGTATTTGTTTGTTTAACCTGACACTGACACTATGAAGCACACTCACACATCCCTAGCACATTTTCTTAGCCGAATTCAAGTATTTAAATCACCATTATTTAGGCCAAATCGAGATTTAATACTTGCAAATGAAAAATCAATGGCCTTTTTAACTGACCTGAATCAAATAAAGCACTACATCATTAGTTATGTATATTAATCCTGTATTCTCGTACACAATATGACATTTTGGTTCAAATGTAGCATCAAGATTCAGAAACAGTCCATCGTTTACATCAGAAAAGTGTAACAGATAATCCGCAATTAAAACTAGATGCATTTTTGTGAGAAAATGCATTAAAAAAACCCATCTCACACTGTGGATCGAACCTCGATCTTCTGATTCTGAGACTTTATCGCTGCGCCACCAGAGGCTCGGGAGTTCACTGGCTCTCACCAAGCCGTTTATGGGTAAAAACCACAACAAACAGTGACACACATCTTTTGTTATAACTGAGCTGAGCTTTAGCATCCTGAAGTCTGTTTATGACTCGACTGTCCTCTCTTTATATTACAGAGAGCGCTCGACCACAAAAATCAATATTTTAATGATCAATACTCCCCTGATCATCTGATCAATTAGCTGCGTACACCGAAGGGACGTTTTGATGTTGGAACCATGCCCATATTTCAAAAACAGTAGGACAAGAAGAGGCACCAAAGTCCAGCTATAAAAAGAATAATAATCATAAATAAAACTTAATAAGAATAGTAGAGTTCTTCTAACAGTAAATTGGCAAGTCATTGTTCGGCCACTCTTACTGACAGTCATTAGTTAGTAAAACACAGTTTAACTTCATTTGCAAAAACTATCGTGTCTGATATAACTACTTTATATCATGGCTAGATACATTAATAACAATCCTTCTTGATTTACGTTCACTGCAGTTGGAATATGGACTATATTAAAATACCGACAAAAAAAAAAAAAAATAGTATCGGCCATTTCACCACGAGATGTTTGTAATCAGTCATCGTATGCATTCCTGAGAGAATGATTTTATTGATTCATTATTGATTTCGGAGCTCTGTGAGTATCAGTGGAATAATTGTCGTATCAGTGAGGCTCTGCCAGCTCCGTGTACTGCCCGTGTCGGAATGAAAGGTGTATAATGTGCCGGTTTAATGATCCCTGTTGGTGCAGAATGCATTGGAGATGATGCACAGCCTCAAGTCAGGCCTTCAGCGTGTACCTCACTTATTAGCCCAGCTGGCTGCGGAGCCGGCCGTGTCCTGCTTGTCAAAATATTTCTAAAGGAGCGGCAGAAGAGATTTTAGAGAACTGGATTTGGAGCTCAATGCACGAGTCAATAAATTCCCAGGGTAGATTTTTGAGCAGTCCTTTTTTTTTCTTTTTTTCTCTTGAAATAGCATTGCAGTATCACATTCCTCACATCTTAGTCTTTGTGTCTGGTTATTATAGCAGTCCAAACACTGCTGCTCCTCAGACGCACGAGGTATTTCTGCTGCAGTGTGGGATGAGCCGTGTCAGTGTGTGTGTGTGTGTGTCTGTGTGTGTGTGTGTGTGTGTGTGTGTGTGTGTTGCTGCTTTAACTGGAAAAACACTCCTCCAATGTCAGCCTCCTCTCCCCTTGTCCTTACCCGCTCTCTCTCTCTCTCTCTCTCTCTCTCTCTTTATCTCTCTGTCTCTCGCCCTCTCTCACGCTGTCTCTCTCCCCTCTCCCCTCCCCCTCACTATCTCTCTCCTTTCTCCCTCTCTTTCTCTCTCACTCACCCCCTCGCTCACCCCTCCTCTCTTTTCCTCGGCTCTGTTTTCCCACACTCCGCCTCCCTCCGCTGACCTTTCACCAGCTGGGTGTACAGGGGTCAGGTGAAGGGCAGCGCCGTGAATGGAGCCGGGCAGCAAGCCCTGACCACCACCTAATGGGCTTTTTGAACCCTGCTATGGTCTTATAGTGAGCGCTTACCAGCCATTGAGAGGCTTTAAGAAGGGGAGCAGTGGGTTGGCAGGCAGAACTGTGTGTGTGTGTGTGTGTGTGTGTGTGTGTGTGTGTACGGGAGAGTGTGATAGCACTCAGAGATGAGAGATCTTGATTTTCGGTTTGTAGATTCGGGCCATGGAATGGCTTAGTCATATTAATAAATCTCCTTTATTTGGCCTGGAAGAATAGCATGGTGCCATAGATGATGTCATGGCTGAGTAGGTCATTGTTTCACCGGCATTTATTTCTTCATTTATTTATTTATTTACTGGATGGATGTTCAGTTTTCGGTTCTTCAGATGGCTCCAGTTTTACTCCAGAATGGCTGGTTGTTTGCTGAATTGAACGCACTGGTAAAATGTGATTATGACACATGTTATATGAGTATGTTTAATGTTTTCTACAATAAATTAAACCGAAAGTGTGCGCTAAAATGGGCAGAAATGCTTTGTTTAAGTTTGTTCCCTTTGGGTAATTGTTTTACTTGTTTTTTGTGTTGAAAAGCAACAAAACCTGAGGATGTTTTGATAAAAGCAATTGACTTGAAATGTTTTCCACGTTGGAAAAGGGGTCCCAGAGAGAGTGCATTTTCACAGTTTGTAGTACGACCCTAAAAACATGGCAGAACTGACCGCCCAACATGTTGAGCTATCTAGTAACATGGTTTTAGCAACAAAGACATGGCGATCATTCGTATGAGTTTGAGGAAGCACATTTTAGTCTTTACCTTTCCAGTCGATACCATTGACTGATGGGGGAAACCTAGTCTGTTGGTGGGAAATGGTGATGACTGAATTGCTAAAAACTGATGTAAAAGCTGCCCTAAGCACAACCAAAACGTTTCTTTTCTTTCATTCGAACTCCAGCACGACATTCTTAAGAAAATTTCAAACCAACTTGATGCATTTCCGTGAGACTATGTGAGGTGTGACTGCGTGGTTGCTATAGAACCACTCTCAGAAAAAAGTGAATCATGGCACAGTTTATTTTCAGGTATTTGCATATGTTTGATTTTATTTAAATAATTACATTTTCAGAATTTATTTTTTCAAATTCCTTAAAATCAGCGTGAATCTGTTAATTGTGAAAACAATGAAATTTAATCAGTTAAAACATATGAATATACTTTAAATATGACGAGCTTTGGATCAAGCGAGATTCATTTAGTTAAAATTTATCAGATTGTTTACATCAGGTTTATTTAAAGATTTATGATAAATACATACATCTGCCATTGTTTATTCAGATCACATTGGGTTTATTGGTATTATTACATAAATCTCATTCTTAATTGTTTCATTTACATGTGACTGACAAATATGCAGCACATAAAGTTTATTGGCCTGTTTCTGTTAAATCAGTCATTCAAATGGATGGGAATTTTATATGCAATTGAAATACATAAATCTTTGGAATTGGACCTAAATATTTCTGTGAGTGCAGTGTTTGGAGACACATGGTCTCCAAAACACACAGTTTCATAGGCAAAAAAGATGGACCGTCTGATTCAGAGGCCACCGAGGAAACTGACGGCTCTTACCAAGCCATGTATGGGTGAGGGTGCCTGAACGTGGGCTGATTACACTGGCCTACAAATTTTTGGAGGCTTCTGGAATAAAATCTGCCAATTCTGCTGCAATTTGGTGCTGATTTCATATATGACAATAAAACTGGCTCCCGTTCAAAAAATATTTAATCTTTTCAGTTATGCGACCATACACATTAATACACTATACGTCTATCGTATAGTGGCTCATATTCATTTAAACACAGACCCTTTCACTTTTTTTTTACTTTATTATTAGCATCTGTTATGATTCAAAAAGCAAACTGATGGGCATTGTTCACGCATCTTACAAATTACAGCCTATCGGCATTATTAGGTATCGTTTTCGTTATTAGCAACCCAAAGTTAGTACAATCTGGGTACATTTATTTAAGAAGCATTTTGACCAGTAGACCAGTGTAATTTGTAATTAAACCACAACAAACAGTGACACGTCTAACTGACCCAAGCTTTAGTGTCTTGAAGTCTGCTGCGTGGTTTGCTCCGTGTTTGTTTCTTTGTATTTGGTTATTTCGGCTTGTTGTCAGTTCCTGGCCTCATTTTCTGTGACGTCGCAGACTCTCTCTCTCCGTTTTGACGTTGGAACCATGCCTTTATTTCAAAAACTGTAGGACAGATGCCAAATTCCAGCTAGTAAAATAAATAAATAAACAAATAATAATAATAATAAAACACAAACACACAAATTCATTCCTTCTCTAGGCCTAATGTAATGAAATACATTTGGAAAGGGTTCATCTTCCAGAATGATCTTTGGAAATCATCTTGAATTAGCTGTTAACATTACTCCTCTGTTCCACGGTGGCTAGGCATGTCTGCGACTGGCTCTCCGGGCTATTGTCATTGGTTCAATGTCAAAGCAGCGGAGCTTCTCAGTGCTGCACTAAATGTATGTATCACAGTCCTGTTTGTCCCAGAGGTCCTAGTGCTGGCTGGACCAGCTCTGTCTGTCCAACTCCACTCAAGAAATTGGAATTTTTGTTCCTTAGAGAAGCAGAATTAGGGCGTGTTTTTTGTCCACTGCCTCTTGCTACAACCTCGGCCTACAGAAACCAAAGATTCTTTGGTTATTCTTGAATAAAAGCGTTTTGTAAGCCATGCTATATTTTATTTTTATTTGATTATTCAGAATCATTATTCGGAAAACTTAATTGACCCCGGAGGAAATTCCTTACGTAATGACTAGAAGAGACACAGAGACACAGAGATAAAATATGAATTGAAATAAACATCTGTAGGAAAAAGAAACTCAATGTGAAAAGACGCTGTGCTACATACAGAAATGCTGGATGTAAAGACTGTAGATAAGTAATTCCTTCCCTTTGTTATTCATATTCATCATGCCATCCCCCCTTATACATTTAATACTGCAAATGAGGCCGACATCCATTTTATTCTCGTGTAATTTATGATAATCCAACAAATTAGGCTAATTTGTGAAAATGCTAACGTAGTGATTTGTCGCTCATGGGAGCTACGTCACCTCGGTAGTGTCATTTATGAAATGCTGACAGGTTTTGTTAGAGCGACCCTTATAGTCGATATACCATAGTATCGTTGGCTATGTTTCAGTGAGCCCGACTTTAGTTAATGATACAGTCGATCGATGTCACGTTTTAATAGCGCTGTGGTGTCGTCAGTGTTGAGTTGACAGCCCCTTTAGTCATCATGGCGAGGAGCCGATCGGGTGATGGTGACTGAACAGGGCGAGTGAGTGTTTTTAACAGTGCGAGTGAGTGTTTTTATTAAGGAGACACGAGTTGGTTGACTCATGTAATTGTATTACAAGGCTACAGCACACTTCAGCAGTCATCAGCTCTCTCAAGGTTGACTCCGCCGCACCACAGAGCTGGAGCAGGTCTGCGAGTGCGAGTTTAGTGGGAGTTGTGTGACTCCGTGGGTGTTCTGCATGTAAATAGGGAGCAGCCGTGTAACGCTCCAGCAGCCGCGCACTGGTTTTATGAGCCTCGCTCGAGTAGGCCAGGGAAACGTTTGCAAGTTGCTCGGTGCGACTCGGGCCATATGTCAGTGTCTGCCCTAGTTGGGCCTTTTGCTTTCATGAAACTTTCCCCGAATAGCGCGGCAGCTCATGAATAGCAAAGGCAAACAATGCACATAAAAAAATCAGCAAAGTGTGCCGGGGACCTCGGTCAAGTGCGCATTTAGTCAACATTGTGGAGTCATCATGCGGCTCATAAAAGACTCGGTTTCACCGAAGACCTCAGGCCTCATATATCTGGCTCAGAGGGGGCGCAGCAATAGCCAGCCCTGACTGTATTAACCTCTTCATGACACCCTCTCAATACACTGCCCAGTCAGTACCTGTACACCTCCGATCAGGACGGCAAGTGGAGTATGAAATCAACTTGTCAGAGACGACGTTAAAATAATTGGATGTCTTCGGGCGCCAAAGCCTTATTTGATCAAGGCCTGTAGAGGGAGGGACCCCGAAAGAGGCCGTATCTTAGTATTTTGTCTGGATTTTTGTCTTCGCAAAACCCTTTCGCGGGATTGCGGGACCACGAATGGTCCTAATTCTTTTATTTCCTGGCTTCCTCCACTTTCTTTATTAATCCTTAGAATTAAACGGGCTGTTTTTGTTTCTGTTCCTTTAAAAAAAAGGATCCATCTTCATCTAGACTGGAGGCCCTGTAATGTGGGCTGAAATAAAATACATTTTATTTATTGTAAAAAATAGTGAATACGTTGTTTTTGCAGCTTCGTTTTCATGTAGTATGAACTGGGTGTGGATCATGTGTTTAAAAGTTTGTCTCCGTTTCCCATGAGATGGGCTCTTTAATGGAATGCCCTTCATGCAGGATTCTGATGGAGAAAGAATCAGAAGAATCAGGCTAATGGCCAGAGTGGGTAGCAACATGCCAGTATTTAGACAGGTTGGTCTTTCTCTGAGGTTGTATAAGTGTGTGTGTGTGTGTGTGTGTGTGTGTGTGTGTGTGTGTGTGTGAGACAGCGTAAGAGAGATTTCAGTGCGCGAGGGCTGTTTGACCCATATCACTGTTCTGTTCTCTTTATCTATTTCCTTCTGCGTGCCAGCTTGGCCTCGTTGTCTCACTAACACGGTCTCAGCTTTATTTTTTTAACGCCACCTGATGCTCCTTTCTAACAGTCCTTCGAGCTCAGTTGTAAATTGGCTCTGACAGTTGGATCTCAGTGTTGCCGAAGTGTCATCGGAGGGCTGTTGTGAGCTCAGAAATGATGGAGATTACAAACGAAAGAGATTTTATTCAAATAACGCAGTAAACTTGTGTCACGCTAATCCTCTAAAGCCGGTGCCATAACTGTTATTTTCCTTTTACATGGTGCACCAAGGCTTAAATAGTTCTGTACGTAATTAGATTTACTGAGATTTTTTTCCTTCCACTAAAAACAACAGTTACTTTTTCAAATCGAATGAAAATTTCTTCAAAAAACATGTCCCATATATTTACATGTGCCATATATTTCTATTTTACTGCTTTATATATACACTTATAACTCTTCTGGAACTATAAACTACACCAACTACAGCTAATAATACTACTACTACTACTACTACTACTAACAATAATAATATTAATTATAATACTTATGATACTAATGATACTACTGCTACTACTACTACTAATAATAACAATAATAATAATAACAACAACAACACAATAATAATAATAATAATAATAATAATAATAATAATAATAATAATAATAATAACAATAATAATAACAATAATAATAATATAGTATTTAAAAGTCCTCCTGTGGGGTTTCCACATTTCCACTCACACGTTTGCTTGAATACGGAATACACACAGAATATACACTGAATACACACAGAATACACACTAAATACACACAGAACACACACAGAACACACACAGAATACACACAGAATACAATGAATACACACAGAACACACACAGCATACACACAGATTACACCCAGAACACGCACAGAATACACACAGAATACACACAGAATACACACAGAATACACACAGAAACACGCTGAATACACACAGATTATACACAGAAACACGCTGAATACACATTGAATACTCACAGATTACACACAGCATACACACAGAATACACAGTAAAAACCCACTAAATACACACTAAATACACACTAAATACACACAGAATACACACAGAATACACACTAAATACACACAGAATACACACAGAATACACACAGAATACACAGTAAAAACCCACTAAATACACACTAAATATACACAGAATACACACAGATTACACAGAGCATACACACAGAATACACACAGATTACACACAGCATACACACAGAATACACACAGATTACACACAGCATACATACAGAATACACACAGATTACACAGAGCATACACACAGAATACACACAGATTACACAGAGCATACACACAGAATACACACAGATTACACACAGATTACACACAGCATACACACAGAATACACACAGAATACACACTGAATACACATTGAATACCCACAGATTACACACAGCATACACACAGAATACACACAGAATACACACTGAATACACACTGAATACACACAGAATACACACTGAATACACACTGAATACACACTGAATACACACAGAATACACACTGAATACACACTGAATACACACAGAATACACACTGAATACACACAGAATACACACAGAATACACACAGAATACACACAGATTACACAGAGCATACACACAGCATACACGCAGATTACACACTAAATACACACAGAATGCACACTGAATACACACTGAATACACACAGAATACACACTGAATACACACAGCATACACAGAATACATGCAGAAAACACACAGAATACACATAGAATACACACAGAATACACACAGAATACACACAGAATACATGCAGAATATACACAGAATACACACTGAACACACACAGAATACACACAGAATACACACAGAATATACACATAATACACATAGAATACACACAGAATACACACAGAATACACACATAATACACACTAAATACACACAGAATACACACTAAATACACACAGAATATACACATAATACACACAGAATATACACAGAATATACACAGAATACACACAGAATACACACAGAATACACACAGAATATACACAGAATACACACAGAATACACACAGAATATACACATAATACACATAGAATACACACAGAATACACACAGAATAC
>JBBIGA010000083.1:11963295-11975774 GCA_037576975.1 Alestes dentex
ATGGACACAAATTCCCACAGAAACTCCAAAATCTTGTGGAAAGTCTTCCAAGAAGAGTGGAAGCTGTTATAGCTGCATGGGGGACCAACTCCATATTAAACTCCATAAAAGTCCATGGATTTGAATACAGTGTCATTAAAGTCCCTGTTGGTGTAATGGTCAGTTCTTTCCAGTACTTTTGTCCATATAGTGTATCTTTAATATGTACTACAATGCAAGCACTGGCAATTTTGTTGCAAATTAGACCCAAAAAAAAGAGGAACGTTTAAAGTATTAAAGCTTGAGTACTGAGGAAAGCTTCACAAAGCACTGAGCAGCACTATACAGAATACATTT
The DNA here is from genome assembly GCA_037576975.1 of Alestes dentex. Lineage (NCBI taxonomy): Eukaryota > Metazoa > Chordata > Actinopteri > Characiformes > Alestidae > Alestes > Alestes dentex. Next base: position 11,963,632 of record JBBIGA010000083.1, read on the forward strand.
TAATTATTGAGTGACACATCTGAGGTTGCGCTGAATCCTGAGACATATAGGGTTTGATCTCGCTGTCAGAAATGCCAGTCATGCAAAACATGAAGATATGTAAAAGCAGAAAGGCCTTAATGTTGATCTGAAAGGTTGTTCAGAATATAGGTTGGTAATTTTCATGCCAACCGGAGCTTTGACAAGCTGTGCCAACAAAATAGGCCACCCAACTAATGCACAGCAGAATGTAATCTTTTATCTCACGCTGAATGTGATTATAGATCTAGGCTGTGCAACCAAAGTGCCTCTCATATTACGCTTAGCTATTGAGCTCAAAGCAGGTATTTAGCGCGGCTGATTTTAACTAAATTCTTCTCATCTCTCACAAATGCCTTGGCAGAAGTGACAGTTAACAATTTTAATATCTCATGAAGTGACTCTCGAATGAAAGAAGAAATAAACATGTTTGAAATGAACCTACAGTATTTCCATATTCCTTCGCATTGATTGAATTTTATCGTAACGCTCCCTAGTATTTTTTTTTTCAGCAAATATACATCACAGATACCAAGTGAAACCACCCTTGTGGTTTTGCGCATATATTGTAACCTCTGGCGGCTTTGAAGCCACCGTGGTCCTCTGTGGACTGCGAGTAACCACTAGTGGCCTTGTTCTTTATCCACTGTTACAGTGAGGGGAGTTTTCAGTCACTTTTTTTGTGTTTTTCCTTGTCTGTACTGACCTCACAACCTAATAATGTCGGTTACTAGCCTACATTAAGGTGTAATATGCTTTTTACAGCATTGAGGTTCACCCCTCTGTGGTTTCACCCCATCTTTTAGCCCATTTTTCTTGGCAAAACCATCTTCAGTTGCTCCGTGTTACAGTGTCAGGAGACGGCAAGACCGTTGGAAGCACCTTCCCCTTTTATAGAAACCGAGTTATTTTGGTTGTATGTTACGAGTTGTTGTTTTGTTATAACACTCACCTTTTTCCTTTTCTTGGTAAACGTCTCCTCTAACTTCCCCTGCGACGTGGCAGCTGGTGGCCTAGTGGTTAGGTAGTTGGTGGCAGCCCCCTGCTTCACTTGGTGAATGGGTTAAATGCAGAGATGAATTTAAGCAATTTCCTCTGGGGCCAGTAAAGGTTTTTGATGCTGAGACATCATTGCATTCATGTTTCCTTCAGTGACGTGTATCCCAACTTTGTACTTCACTGTAAGTACGTTGCTCTTGGGATTAACTGCAACCAGTCATTTGGCCTGGGCTTAACAACCTGAATTGGCTATAACCTGAACATTTTATTACCAGTGCTGGACCTAATATTAACAACACACAATTTGCACCATCCTTGTTGCATTTCTGCTCCACGTTCCATGGCACCTCTTTGGTAGTAACCGGTAGAAATGGTAAAGTGGCCCCTTATAGTCATGCATGAACACACCACTGCACACAGTGTGAAATTCTTTCTCTGCATTTAACCCATTTAACCCATTCACCAAGTGAAGCAGGGGGCCGCCACTAACGAGGGGGCCCGGGAGCAGTGTGTGGGGAGGGGACCTTGCTCAGTGATGACACTAGCAGTGCTGGGACTCGAACCCACAACCTTCTGATTGTCGGGGCAACTCCCTAACCACTATGTCCAACAGCTACCCCATATCATAACAGCGTAACAAGGGTTTTAAAACTGTGAGTGGAGTGTTTCAAACTCTGGACAGGAGTAGGTGGAATCTGCATCGATGTGTGTGTATTTTGTTTGTTTCCTGAGGGCACAGTTAAGTGAGCTGTGTTTTAGGTCAGAAACTGGAGCTGTTTACGCTGGCGTCTGCAGAGTGCTCCGGTGTTATTGCTGTAAACCACACAGGCTGAAATAAGTGCACTTATCGAGAGTCGTGAATGACTGCGTTCAAACCTTCGGGTCTATTTTTGTTTGATATGCCACTAGAAGCAGGTACAAAATACTCTAAACACGTTACACTGTGCTGTCAGGTCTTAAAAGCAACTTGAAAGGTTGTATTTTTATTCTTTTTGAGCCAAACTATTTTGTGTAGTGTGTGAACTGAACTTTGTAGAATCAAGAAAACTGAACTGGAAGTCACATTACCCCAAGGGTGGACTGGCTGTAAAGTCTGGATCGAGAACTATTTTGGTTTTGAAACTGCTCACATTAAGCTCAGTGGCTCTGAAGACCCTCGAGGCCACTTAGCAGCAGCAGTGTCCATCCCACTCCTTTTGGTACCTGCAGTTCTTCTTTTGCCACTTCCTTTGCAGGCCTCAACAGAGCTGTTCAGCATTTCCAGTTCTGTTCACCTGGGGCAGCTGGTGGCCTACTGGCTAGGGAGCTCGCCCTGAGATCAGAAGGTTGTGGGTTTGAATCCCTAGGCCGCTAGCGTCATCACTGAGGTTCCGTTGAGCAAGGTACCGTGGCCACACAGTGCTCCCTGGGCGCCCCTCGTTGGTGGCAGCCCCCTGCTTCCCTTGCTGTGTGGGTTAAATGGCGAGAAAGAATTTCACGCTGTGGTGTGTTCGCACATGACTATAAGGGGCCGCTTTACTTTTATTTCTCCTCCCTAATGATGTTTAACCCAGGGGTGTCAAACTCATTTTCGCCACGGGCTGAATTAAATGTTTATTTAGTCTCAATTTGTTTTTATCAGACTTCGAAAAAAAAAACCCCAAAAAAACGGTGTGTCAGTTTATAGCGAACTGAAGTGTACCAGCGCTTCTAGCGATCTGAAAAGGAATATTTATGATGATAAGAAAAAGACATTGATTTAAATTTAAAGTATGTTTTTGTGGTAAAAATACAGTGTTTTTTTCCAAAGTCTGAGTATTTTCTCAGTATTTCGACAACGAAATAGAAAGTTGCAGTGCTAGACAAAAAGTGAATTCATTTTTTATCAGAAAAAATAGATTGCTGGGCTGGATTTTTGACACCCCTGTTTTAACCTCTCACTGGTAGCATTGATACAAGACAAAAAATCTGTTTGTGTTCATAGAGGCAAAATTGGTGTATTAGCATTTGCTGTGATTGTAATATATAAGTTAATTAATTCATGTTATGTTCCTGAAATGTTTCGATTCTGCTCCATCAACAATTGAGTTTTATGTTGAAGTAGGAAATTCTGTATATACCAGCTCTACCTGAGTGAATGGTAATGTGGGGCAGAAGACATTAAACAACTAAACAATTGCAAAATGAAGAAACCAATACTTTACGTATGAACTCAATATAGCCCAGATTAACCAATGTAATATATTTAAATAAAAGAATACATGCGATACCACAAATTATACCCAGCGAATAAACCCTCCGTATCTCATGGTTTGTTTTATGTTGTAATCGTGTTATATTGTTGTGATGTGAAGAAAAACATTCTGAACTAGTCAGTCTGAGCACAAAACAGCGTTATGGTTTGTGTAACCAAAAACATGTCGAATGAATTCAGACCTGACCTTTAGGAAGAGGATAACTTTCTACCCGCTTAAAAAATGAGCTAATAAACAGAAAACAAAACTGCCGAGAATTCTGGGACTCTCCCAAATTTTACTGTAATTGTTAAACAAGACCTTCTAAGTTTCTTCTGGTTTTGCAATAAACTGATGCTCTGACAGTCATATTTGATAAATCGCTGAAAATCATGGCAAGTAAAGCACTGCTTGACAAATTATTGCACTCATGTTAGTTTGGTCGACATTATCCGTGGAATTTGCCTCCTGCCTCTCACTATGTATGTGTACACAGCTGCTGATGACACTAAAGTAAGCTTGAACTTTTTTTGTCAATCTACATTTCTAGCATTTAGCAGATACTTTTATCCAAAGCGACTTCCATTCCTAACTACAGGGGGCAACTTGAGGTTAAGGGTCTTGCTCAAGAACCCAGTGGTGGTGTGCTGAATGTAGGATTCGAACCCATGACCTCTTGGTTCAGAGGCAAGTATCCTACCCACAAGTGGCCCCTTATAGTCACGTGTGAACACAACACAGCACACAGTAAGAAATTCGTTCTCTGCATTTAACCCATTTACCAAGTGAAGCAGGGGGCTGCCACCAATGAGTGCCCCCCGGGGAGCAGTGTGTGGGGACGGGACCTCACTCAAGGGCACCTCAGTGGTGTTACTAGCAGTCCAGGGATTAAAACCCATGACCTTCTGATCTCAGGGCGAACTCCCTAACCATTAAACCACCAGCTGCCCCACTAATAGGTAATGGGTAACAGTCACAGGATTGTCCTGTTGGTCGGGTCCTAAGTCTCGCCTCCAGCCGCCCTACCCAAGCCCGCCCGAAGCAGGCGGAACTGTGTTGGGTGAGTGGCGTGTGCAGGGCGAGCAGAGGCGGCGGAGCAGGCGGCAGCCTGAGGGAAGGGCCATTTTGATTGCGCAATGCTTCCCAAGCCCAGTGCTGCAGCAGAGGCAGCGGTAGCACAGGCACGGCGGCGCAGCCGGTCCTGGGGATGGGGCCAGAAAGAACAGATGCTTGCGGGAGTGGCCGCTCGCCTGTTTCTGCGCAGAGGAAGGGAGGGAGGGAAGGGTGGGAGGGAAAGTGGGGATAAATAGATTGCAAGGGAGGTGGGGAGAGAGTAGGAGTGAGGCACAGAGAGAGAGAGAGAGAGAGAGAGAGAGAGAGAGAGAAAACAGCTTTGCTACTTGTTTAAAGGGGCGCAAGATGAGTATGGCGCCCTTGGATGACCTTTGACCTAGAGGACCCTGCCCCCTTCCTCCTGAAAAGCTTGAGGGCCACAGGCAACAGTTGGGATGCTCATACTGTCTGGAATTAAGCACAGTTGTGTAAAGTGACCGTTTTGTCATACGTGAACACACCACAGCACACAGTGTGAACAGCACGAAATTCTTCTTCTGTATTTAACCCATTTAACTCATTTAACCCATTTAACTCATTTAACCCATTTAACTCATTTAACCCATTTAACCCATTGAACTCATTTAACCAATTTGTCACATACACAGTTATACAAGTACAACATGCAGTTAAATTATACCCCAAATCATACCTAAGATTGTGCAAATTTCCAAAATAGATAACCTAGGATTACTTAGAGATAGGAAAAGAAAAGACAATATATTAACAAATAGACTAAGAATGATAACAAATGTGGTGCCACTAGCAGTCTTGGGATTCAGACGCACGACTTTCTGATCAGAGGGCGAACACCCTAAGCACCAGGCCACCAGCTGTACGACGCGGCGTCCTTCCTTCTTTACAAAGCCCTTCGCTTAGAGTCAAACTCACCTTTGTATTCAGTGCAGAGAGACAGCAACAGGTCAAATCTAGGACTGGACCACTACATTCATTGACTCACCAGTATTTAGGTGATACAGATGTGTCCTAACAGTGAAAATGCTACTGAGAAAACACCCATTCTGGTGGTTCTGTTTTGTGTTTTTGGTGTTGTTCCTCATTTTTGTCTTTTTCCATTCGATGCCAGAGATGGCTGCAAACTCAAAAAAAAAGCTGTTTTTTATTTCCCTAAAGAAGATCATTGATGTGTCCTGTGCGAACGGACCCTCTGCGAGCAGCCTCCTGTATTAGTCATCATGGTCATGGACCTCGTGTGTTATGACATCATGTATTGGGATGGGCTTTAGTGGTCAGATGTGGTTTAGAGAGATATATACTGTGGCTCAAATGCAGCTCAAACTCCCGGTTCTAAATCTCTGTGAAATGTGTATTGGTTGCGTGTAGGTGTGGATAATCCCGATACTTTTACCAGATGCACGTAAAACGGCCAGGTGTAAAGAGGGTCAAGAAGTCAAGTATATGTTTGCCTTATAACAGTGATGAAAAAAAGGCAGTTTGGCCATGGGTATTCCAGTAGAGCCGAGTTCTTGGGTTAATTCCCTCTAGAAATAGAAATGCAGGGCTGGTTTGGCCATTCCAGACAAACCCTGGTGCTACCTGGCGCATGCCAATGCTCTAGTCTGTGTTCCCTCCTGCTCTTCGGCCTGCTCGGAGGCTAGTGCAGCGCTCGGCGGTGTGACTGTGTCTCTATATGCCCTGTAGCTGGTGAGCTCTCTGTTTAATGACTAATCAATTATAGTGATGAGCTGCAGGAGTACTGTGTGCTTGTTAGCTTGTTGCAGCCTTACATGACAGTGCAGGAGCCAATTGTGGACCCTGTCACTGTTTTGGCAGCACATGTGAATTTGTTTCACGAACCAGGGAAGGTGATGTGTCGTACTGTACATTTATCAAAAAGCTGTAGTACGTGTCTCTTAAACAGCAACCATTGCTATACAGCCATGAAAAAAAAAAAGAGACCACTTTTCCTTTTGCTTCTGTTCACTGTTTGTACAGTTTGCGGCAGTGTGTGTGTGTGTGTGTGTGTGTGTGTGTGTGTAAAAAGGAGCTCTTCACTCCTGATTCAGTTTCTGATGGATGAAACAGAGTCACACACACACACTCTGCTCTTAACATCACTGTTTTAATTGTTGCAGCTGTGAAATAATGTCAGAATGTTGTGTAGTTCAACATATATAATACATTATTTAATAATCAATTATTATTTTTTGTTTGGAATTGAATCAAGTGGTGGTCGATAGTGTATTAAACAATAGTGACCTGCACATTTTACACAGACACACTCCACACACTACAAAAGCAATAACCAGCAAAAAATGATGCGGCCTCTTTTTTCCGTGGCTGTATAATAATAATAATAATAATAATAATAATGATCATCATCATCATCATCATCATCATTTTGTTATTGTACGTCATGTGTTAAATGCATACCTGATAAATGCATGTAATACATGAATCAATTGTGTCCCACTTGCACATTGTGCCTATGTAAATCTGCCAGATTCTTACTACTCTTATACCTTAAACTTTAAAATACTCTATTATAACTTTTAGATTTGACCTTTAACTTGTGTTCCTTGTTTAAGTTGTTTTACTTTTCAATTTAGATTTGTTTTTAATAATTCTGTAATGTTCGCACAGTCACACTCATTTAAGCGATTTCCTCTGAGATCAATAAAGAGTTCTGATTCTGATTCTGACAAAAGAGGCGGTTCATTCTGCATTTCACTGCGTTTTGTACGTGTATAACTAGAAATGTGACAAATGAAGAATTCTGAATCTTAAATGTGGGTAATGCAGAACCCCCCCCACCCCCCCCCGAAAGAAACCTAAAATAAATACAAATAAATCCAAACGCTGTTCGTGCCCTTTGCTCTTTCGCCCTTGTGAAGAATTCTGTAGGCTGAAGTCATGCTTCCAGCTCTGCTGAGTGTTTAGAAAGAGTGTTGTTTACCACATAAATGCTTTGCCTTGTCAGACACAGTTTCGGAAGGATTTCTAACCTACATCTGTAACCGAGTATCTGACCATAACAGGAAACATGCTTCTGTTTTTTTTCCCTCCCTCATGTCAGTTCTCAACAGAAGTTACTGTACCTGTTTCCTGCCGGCCTCTTTTTAAAAGCGCTTGTACGTTCTGCTTTTGGAGAAAGTCTTTATTTATTTATTTATTTATTTATTTATTTATTTACTTACTTATTCATTCCTCGGATGTTTGCTGCTTTCTTCTTGCTTTTGGAGTCGTGCACCTGCCAAAAACTCCTCTGTAGACAAACCCACTGTTTCACGCAGAACTGTGAGGCGTACGGAGCGAAAACTGAAGCGCGCACTCCAGTAATTAAACGAATTGTTGTCTTTCGTAGACCTCTGATGAGCTCTTGATCGAGGAAGGCTTTGAGCGTGCTCGGGTGCTCGGTGTTGTACGTGAGGGCCTGGGATTTGCAGCTGTTTGGTTGTGCAAGCGTTTCAGTGTCCGTTGCCCAGGAAAAAAGTCATGCAGGATTCTGTGACCTCGTCTCGTGTCTGAGCGTTACGGCAGATATATCATCTCAGTACGCTGGAAGTTTGGTGGGGGTTTCTTTTGGTGGATCACTTTTTTTGCAATTCGGTAACTTCTGAGAGGCTCTAGACTTGTAGACAAATAACATGGCAGGGTATTAGCTATGCTTAGAGGTGGGCGAATATTTTATCTTCGTTGTTGTACATTTTGGTATTGTGATACACATTGTGCTTTCCTGAGCAAATTGTGGACATTGTTGACACTGGAAGAACACCGAAAAAACCATGCAACACTTACAAAGCTAAAACGTCTATAGTTACACCAACTCAGTGTTTGCGGAAATAAAGAACGAAAGGTATAAAATAAAAACAATAACCTACAATGGTTGACGTCCAATGAACTACTTATTTCTGTGCAAATACTGTGCCCTGGCAGTTACTGTTAAAAGCTTTTTGTAGCTGGAATAAATCTGTTTTATGATACACATCGTTACTTTCACTCAAAAACCCTAATGAATCACGAAATTTTGGAAGGAACAATCTCTCCGGATGGGGAAGGGACTAGTTTCGTGTCAGGCAGTTATTTCTTCTCCACTCTTGTTCCGTAGGGAACATGGAAATCAAGTGGCAATAGCAATATTTTGATGCAACCAGATCAACCAGCTTCTCCAGAAATACCAGTTGCACCCTCCCTGCCCCCTCACCGGCCCCCTTCTGCATGCACTGCTTCATTACCCATGTCTAAATCCTTCTTATGACAGTCTTGCACCATTAGCATGTGAGGGTCTCTCTCTCTCTCTCGCTTTGTGCGCCTATACCTATGCTTGCACGCTCCCTGATCATTAATAAATGCCCAGAGATTGTTATCAAGGTTTGATCAGGTAATTCAGCCCTAACCTCGATATAAACGGTCCGTAAAAAGTTTGGAGACACCTTGCTTTCTTTTGACGGGTGGTCCGCCGTCACTTATCAGGTTCTGTTAGAATTAAACGGCTACTTACTAATCTTTGTAGATATTTTGCAGCTTGTTTGTTCATTTAGCTATATGTTATCTTTGGTATAGATTTGACCTAATTTATGATGTTCCAAAGTTTTTTTGAATGCTGCTTTGAGAGCTTACGCAACAAAAGTGTGTAAAATGTGTGTTGTGTTACATTGTTTCCAAGAGAGAACTGTCACAGATATTACCTCAGATTTTTACACCTGTGACATCATTTGCACACCAGGATTATCTTTAATATGATCTTGATTCCTACAAACCAACAAAAACAATGCATGGCCTAGTGGTTAGGGTGTAGTCGCTGCAATCAGAAGGTTGTGGGGTCGAATCCCAACTGCTAGTGTCACCACTGAGGTTCCCTTGAGCGAGGTACCGTCCCCACACACTGCTCCCCGGCGCCCCTCATTGGTGGCAGCCCCCTGCTTCACTTGGTGAATGGGTTAAATACAGAGAAAGAATGGTACACTGTTCACGCTGTGCTGTGTTCATGCATGACTATAAGGGGCCACTTTAGTTAAAACATTTTGCTAAGTGTCCCCAAACTTTTTACAGGCATTGGATAAACCAGTAAGGTCAAGGGACACCAGCTCAGGTCTGATTTCAGCTGCTGTCGCTGTAGTCCAGATCTCATGTAAGACCATGGTTAACAGTAATATGAACTCCATCAGTCCACATTCAGCTTTTCCAGTACAATCTTTTTAGGCCAGTTTACAAGACCTGGAGTAAATGTAAATGTAAAGTTTTTAACGAGAACTCTCCATTCATACGTAATACAGTCTAAATGAGGCTCACTCTATGTCTAGGAAGCTAGTTCAGAATCAAAACCAGCACAGACTCCGGACCAGTCTCTCCTAGATTGACCGTACTGACCAACAGGGCCATATCCTACGTCATTTTTCTTATTTTAATCATTTGAACTGTACTTTTTTTCATTTGATTGTATGCGCCAAAACCAGTCTTGATTCATTTTTCAACATTATTTCATTCATTAGAATGACACAGTCTGTCTTTGTTACCGTGCCTTTAAGAACAGGCTGTGCTCTGATTGGCTGCCCTGTCTAGTCTGAAACACCCCTTATAATCACAGCCTGAATGGCAGACTTCTTTAAAAACACGGCTTGTTGTGACATCACAAAGATGATTCATTAAACAGTCATATGTCAGTTTCCATATGAGGCCTGTGTTATTTATTCATGGATTTATAATGCAAAACAAACAAAAAGTATAAGTGAGCAGTTTTCTTTTAAATGGGCTCATTAAGTGCGAAAGCAGCCACACACACACACACACACACACACACACACACACACACACACACACACACACACAAACTTCTCGGGCCGAAGCATGCTTCCACCTCCGGGGCTCAAACAGGCTTCAGGAAGCGCGCTGGCGTCGGCTGCAGGACCTCCACTGTCAATAGCAGCTTTGTGTGTGGTGGCAGACACGCCCCCCCACCCCCCTCTTTTTTTTTTTTTTCAAGACTCCAACTAGTGGCCAGACTGAGGAGCTGCAGTGTGGTCAGGCGGAGGGTGGGAACTGCATGCTACGACCCAGTTCCATCAGTACTTGTTTGTGTCGGGGGACACGCGGCAGCCGATTTGTATTGTGAAGCGAGGGAGAGGGGGAGGGAGGGAGGGAGGAGAGGGAGGGAAGGGGAGGGACGATATGAAATAAACATGCATTTGCAGCCAAGGGAGAAGCCAAAGTGTTACACACGTGGAGGACACACACATGCAACTGATTCCACAGAAACCTTCACATGCATGCACACTTACATTCAAGACTCAACGTCAGATTTAGCGTTCTGCATCGGTTAACCCTTAGGAGTCACAGTCAGGGCCGGAGGTTTCAAAAACATGGTGCAGCTTGATATTGTTTGTTATTTGTGTTGTAGATTCGTTGGTTTACTGTGGACAGGGGTGGACACACTGCACAAATCCAGGAAAAGTGGACGTAGCCTTGTCACTTTAGTAAAGTTGACATATTTGAAATGTGTATTGATTTTAAATGATTCATCCTTGAGTTCAACGTTTAGCTTATCTGATAACCTGGTATTGACAGATGAGCTTTAAAAGGTGCAACATGACAAAGATCAGTAATAGCATGATTTGTTGTTGCTTTTTTGTGATTTTAAAGGCTATTATTTCACTTGTCAGAAATGAAATGTTCTCTTATGTAGACGTAAGTTCAAAGAGTAGTTATATGGAAACTAATAGAAACTAAGATGGCTTTCAAATAAGCATCTCAGAAAAAAACAACACTTTTACACATTTACTCAGGCCAGTCTGGCACTTAAGGCACAATAACAGAAACAGCCTGTTGGATTGTAAGGGATAAAACAGACTGGAAATGCTCATGCAAAAACAAATCACATAAAAAGTAATATAGAATATGGGCTCTTTTAAACAAGAGGGGGAAAATTTAGAAATGCAGATTTGATCATGTCAGTGTAAATCCTGATGACTTAATTTCATAAATTCTTAACACGGACTGTCATAAATTAATTAGTATAGGAAAATATAAGACTTCTAAAGGCGGCAATAAAGCTCTCCGGTGTGTCAGCGTCAATGACTTTGTTTAGCTGCTCCTCAGTAAATTCAAGGTAAAAATAGTGCAACTCGAATTCTGTTTCTTCCAAGCTTGTAAGCAGACACAGGACTCAGATATGAACACACACACACACACACACACACAGACACACACACACTGCACTCTGTAGTGCTGGCGCTGCAGTTTGATAAAGAAGTGAAACTGTGTTGCAACCTCATTCTCAGCAGCTGCAATGACTCCTGGCATGCAGGCTTTATCCGTCCAGCTTTTTCGCTCTAATATCGCGATGCTGTCAGGCTGATGAAGTGCTACCTGCCTGACCTCTGCTAAGCGTTGCCTAGACCCTCTGTCAGTTCGAGCTCCTTAAATGAGAAACGTGGAAGTTTGACATTTTAAGTAGGAGAGTCAGTTTGCCTAATTTCCAGCAAAATATTGTTGCTGCCAGTTCTACCCGCTGGGTGGTTCCCCACATATCACATGATGCTACAAAGCTGTGAAAGCTAACACACGCTCCCTCTGAACCACCACATACACTATATGGACAAAAGTATTGGGACACATCTGTGTTTCAGGGTTTGGGCCCCTTACTTCCAGTGAAGACAATCTTAATGCTTCAGCAGACCAAGACATTCTGGACAGCGTCATGCTTCCAACTTTGTGGACCCAGTTTGGGGAAGAACCTTTTCTGTTCCAGCATGACTGTGTCCCAGTGCTCCATAAAGACGTGGCTGGAGGAGTTCAGTGTGGAAGAACTTGACTGGTCCACACAGAGTCCTGACCTCAACC
>JBBIGA010000083.1:12004466-12015298 GCA_037576975.1 Alestes dentex
ATTCTCCAAATCTTGTACCATGTATTATGCAAGGACTGAGTGAGTTTTGGTCGGTTATACTATTGCACATAAAGAGGTAAAGTAAAAATATGCCAGTTTTTTGTCAATTGTAAAAAAAATGGACTGAGTGAGGTTTGGAAATTTGCTCTTCCATTGGGTTTTTTGTATTTTGTGAACATCCATGACTTGTTTTGGTTCAGGTGGTGCCGTGTCAGTATCTGTTGCAGCCGGCCAGTGGAGAGAGTCCTCTGTACCTGCAGCATCTGCGCTCTTTGGCTTTCTCCACCCACTCGCAGTGCAGACGGCGGCTGCCCACGCAGACGCAGATCAAATCCCTCACGGGTTTCGGCCCGGCCGCCAGCATCGACTTTCTGCTCAAGAGCCCAGAGGTGAGGAAAGATGATCACTCTGTCACTGCCAGAGTGCACACTGATGTTGTGATATCGGTCTGAGACAGCTAGTCTAGGATTGATCATGTAAATAACGTGGTTTGATTGGGTGCATTGTGGAGGATGCTGTCGTTGTGTAGATAGGACAACAAATGGACAGCTCATGTAAAAGATCTAGTGCACTTCATATCACCATGTGTGGAAAAAAAACAACATTGATGAACTGTTGGAATGTTGAAAGCCAGTGTCATTCAAGCTATCTGCTATTTTAAACCCAGTCAGTTGAGAAGGCTATTTCACAAAACTGCAGAAGACTTATGACATTGCTGTTGAGGTGACATATAAGGAAATACTATCTGCTGTTTAGTATGAGGTGACCTATAGACAAATATGATCCAGGAGTAGGTCCACTTTGCACGTATTAGAAACAGAACTTTTAAAGAGTAAATAAAAAGCATCAGTCCAGAGTGTATCAAACATACTATATACATACTTGAAGATACTTGAAAAAAATATCTTTTTAATTGGCAGTTGGATTTAGTAACTTTATAAACTCTACCTACTGCATCTGCTGCATACAGTTGATCACTATGGACAATAATTTTGTAATTTTATTTAACTATACTATGAGCTACTCAATTTTCATTAAGTACACTCATTCCTGTACTTAGTTAAAGAATGTAAAACTTGTTAACTCTGCGCTGATTTCTGTACTAGTGTGTTTTCTGTTCTTTTCCTTGGTAAAGATAATCAACCATGTGCTCGAGTTAAAAAGTAGAGAGTATTTCCTTAATCTACTTGATGTGTTTACTGTGGTTCTGTATAATCAAAAAAAGTACAAATATCATACTGTGACAAGGTGCTGGCATATATCCAGTAAAAAGTACCTTGATCAGGACATCCCTAGCTGTAATACAATATTAAACTGCAGGTTTGAGCATCGAATATTTTCTTCTAACATCATTGCTCGGGTCCTGGTCTTGTGTGTGTGGGGTCTGCGTGTTCTCCTCGTGGTGGTGTGGGTTTCCTCCAGGCTCTCCGGGTTTCTCCCACAGTTCAAAGACAGTCAGGTGGACTGGGGATTCTAAATTGACCATAGGTGTGAGTGTGTGAATGGGTGTGTGTTTGGTTGCGGCGGACTAGCGCCCCGCCCAGCGTGAATCCCTACCTTGTGCCCGTAGACCCTGGGATAGGATCCGGGTACCCGCGACCCTAGTAAAGATGAAGTGGTTACAGAAAATGACTGAATAAATGAATGGACATCAGTTCTGAAGTGACTAACTCTCATTTCCCGTGTCACCTGCAGAACCCCAGCTCTATGCAAGTGTACTCTCCCCCCTTCATCCTGGGCCCTACGCGCAGTAAGCAGCCAGAGGCAGGGGAGGTGAACTTGGAGGCTCCTGCCCGCTACAACGTGCTCTTTGTGGGATACTGCCTGTCTCATGACCAGCGCTGGATCTTGGTGTCTTGCACTGACCAGCAGGGGGAACTCCTGGAGACCTGCATTATCAACATTGACGTCCCCAACAGGTTGGAGCTGCTGCAGAAGATTGTAGCTCTTTCTGATATGCACGTTTTATGCAAAAATTCAACTGCAGTTAATTTGGAATTGGTTAAGAATTAACCCAAAATATCCCAAAACACTGGGAACACTGATGCTTTAAACAAGCAGCAATAATTGCCAGGAAATTTTCGGGATGGCTCATGAAGAATGGAGCAAGTTCCAAGCATTTTCCTCCATTAATCAGATTTATTTGATAATTTTCTTTGTTTTCCTGAGCCTCAGCCATCAGCACATTAACCATTTAAACAATTAACCAATAGAGCCAGGCCTTCATTTTAGGCCATACAAATCAAAACAAGGCTTCATTAATCCATTCCAGAATAAAACTATTAACGGTCACAGACATTGTAAGTGGAGCTGGCCCTCACAAAATTGCTCCTAGCATATTGGTAGAACTAGCTATATTGGTAGAACATCTGACCCACCAGGATGACCTGAATGCCTGACCAGTGGGTGAGCTCTATCTAGATTCTAAAGAGAAAAAAAACTGATTTGGTCATTTTCAGAGTAGTACTAAAATTAAGAGTAGTACTGCAGTAAATATAAACATTCTGTTGAATGAAAAGGAACTCAGAATTACAGAGTTTCTAGACGTCATTAGGTCTTCTCTGAAGGCCTAGAAGGCCCTGTGGGTTCCCTTTTTAATTTTATACGTATATGAAATGGTATTTTTCTTTAAACAAAGGCCCACAATGTTCTTGTTTGAGTGTTAAAACTGTATTTGATGGATTCTTTTTTTTTTTTTTTTTTTTTGCAGGTCTCGGCGTCCCAAGTTCTCCCCGCGCAAAATAGGCTTGCAGAAACTGTGGGAGTGGTGCATCGGCATCATCCAGATGACATCAGTTCCCTGGAGGATAGTGATTGGTCGTCTGGGTCGATTAGGGCACGGCGAGCTGAAAGGTTTGAGCAGTTTGAGTGATTTTGTGTTTCAGCCAGTGTCCGTGAATTCTCTTTAACTGCACCACTCAAATAGCTTGACTTGGGTGGTTTTCTGTGTGACCCTGATATCCATGATATCCATGGTATTCGATGAAAAATCATGAGATTTTTTTGCAGCACTCACGATTCAACATTTCAAGATTTCTTTATCACAAGCATAGTTATACAAAGTACGACACGCAGTGAAATGTATCCTGAGCCGCTTCTTTTACGAACATTGTAAAATAAGTACAATTTCAAAATTTCGAAACACAAATCTGAACATTTCTAAAACTAGAACTGTTGCTTTTGAAAAGCTCTTTCTTTTATTTTGAATGCATATAAATGTCTCTGTCTCCCTGTGTGTGGTAGACTGGAGCCTCCTGCTGGGCGAACACTCTCTGCACTCGATCAGTAGGCAGCTGCGTGAGGCGTGCCGTATGTGCGGCATCTCAGCTGCCGACTCGCCGTCCATCCTCAGTGCCTGCCTCATTTCCATGGAGCCCCAGGGGTCCTTTGTGGTGATGCCAGGTATGCGCCGCTAAAGTCGGAGACTGCGTAATAATGACGAGGCCTTCTTTTGTCGTCTCTCAGTACGTGACGGAGGACGTGAGACTCTCTGTGTGTGCTTGTAGATGCCGTGACGATGGGGTCGGTGTTCGGCCGCAGCACGGCGCTCAACCTGCAGACGTCCCAGCTGAACACTCCACAGGACGCCTCCTGCACCCATATCCTAGTCTTCCCCACCTCTTCTACCACACAAGTGGCCCCCAGCTCCTACCCCACTGAGGACAACCCTGGTACTGGAAGACCTTCATGCATGTTCTTTCACCTTTAAATATGTCTGACCTGACCTGAGAAGGATATAATAATAATAATAATAATAATAATCTTTTCAAAAACAAAAGGTACCAAGTGCTGTACAAAATCAAAGTAAATGAACAAAATTAAGATGTAAATGTAGTTAAAAAATAATAATTATAATATGACAATCAAAATATATTGATATACACTTATTCAAACTATTAAAAATGAAAAAATAACTTAACACTGAAATAAAACAACACTGAAATAAAACTTAACTCTGAAATACAACTAAAACTTCCTTTAACAATCACATTTACAACACTTATGATAAAAGCCAATGGGAAGAGCCTGGAAAGTGAAAGGAAACAGATTAAAATGACTGTCTGTGGTAACTTACCAAACACCACAGAAGCAGCAGATAGAGACTAGGTTGAAAAACACTGGAGTATTCACATTAAGTTATGAATATGTGATAATTCAAGGGTCTACTCATAAATATTTGCTAAAAGAGTCATATGTGGAGATGCAGATGCATGCAAACGTCTGAACACTCCAAGTCAAATGACATTTAGTTGCAAAGGGCAGCTAGTGGTTTCCAACAGTGTAAAAGATAAAACCTGCAGAAATGAAGTTATGATGTTGCAGTGTTATCACATAACAATAACGTTTTATTACTGTAGGCTTGCTACAGTTAGCTGCAGTTAGACTTAGATCTAAATTGTTTTCTTAAAGTAATGGTAACAGTCTGTAATTATCATGCTGATCAGTAACTGCTGCCTTGTTAACCACGTTAATAACCGCTCAGTTGGGTTTTACACTGTTTTGCCTACATGTTGTGTTTAAATCTATTGTTCAGCTTTTAGATTGCAGTTTATATTGCTACCACCAGAGGGTGCTGTCCACCTTTGTATGAGATAGACTGGTAGACTTCTTGTTAAAAGAGTCTCACTCTCTTCTCCTCTCCCGTCCAGATGATATGTTTGGTCTGCCATTCCCGGACGAGTTGGAGAACGACATCGGGCATGATATGATGTTTATCACGGGGAACCTGCACCCTTCACCCAACACCTCACCTGTGCCCTCACCTGGGTCCCCCTCTGGCATGGGGGTGGGCTCCCACTTTCAGCACACGCGGGTTAGCTTCTATTCCAGAAATCAATTTAGCAGCATTACATATGAAGGCCCCTGTTCAAAAAGATCATAAACATACGCAACAAATACTGAATAGACATTTTGATTGGTTACATCTGTGCAACCCGTGGGTGTGCATGACTTAGGCATGATAATAAAACATGCCACACTAACATTATAGGAGATGGAAAAAGAAACACTGTTGTAATTGTATGTTAATGTAGCGAGATTTTAATCCTCATAATTTCAGAACGTTTTTATTGTTCAGGCAACATCAAGGGCAACTGCCAAAAAAAAAAAAAAGAAAAAATGAGTTACGAGGTTTTGATGTGACACTGATGATAAACATTCCTCGTCTGACTGTAACTTTTAATCAAGCTGTGTGTGTGTTGTAAATGTTTTATGAATCCCTTAAAAGACGCAGGGACCTTCAACTGAAGTGTTACCAAAACAGTTTTATGTCCCTAGTGGCTACTATAGTGTGGTCATGTGTGTGTAGAGGGTAAACTGTGTGTGTGTGTGTGTGTGTGTGTGTATGTTTAATGCCCTGTTTCCAGAGTCAGGGAGAGCGGTTGCTGTCCCGTGAGGCTCCTGAGGAGCTGAAGCAGCAGCCTCTGGCTCTCGGCTACTATGTCTCCACCGCCCAGGCTGAAGGGCTCCCTCACTGGTTCTGGGCCTCCTGTCCTCAAGCGCAGAATCAGTGCCCTCTGTTCCTCAAGGTAGAAATTCTCTGAATGCAGCGTTTTCCAATCCTTAAGGCTACACGGTAAAGTCAAAGTGAACTTTGTCATCTCTGACATATCCAGTATACTGAGATACTGTATGTTTATACATATATAAGTGTAATTATAATTACATGTTGGTGTGTGAGTGTGCTGTGTTGTATGCTGCACCTACGGTCCAGGAGGACGATATTTCTTCTCACTGTGTGCTAAATGGATGTGGCTGGGATGACAATGACGCTCCTCAGTTGTTTGGCTGCAGCAAATAAATAAGTATAGATAGTGATAAATGATGGTAGACATTAACATAATATGTTCAAGATTTGAACAATTGGATTGTACTCATAAAATAACTGCGGGGGTCTGTGGAAGCTCTTTTACACTAGTAGGGGACCTTGACTGCAAACAGTTTGAGAACCCCCGCCATAAAGCAGTCAGAATGGTCCACAGGGAGTTTGAGGTTGAGAGGTTGCGTAAAATGTAGACTGTCAAGAAGGGGGGGGGTAGTTTGAAGAGCTTCCAAAGAATGGATTTTTAAAGAGCCATTTTTCAGTGTGGTGTCACACTGCTGTTGGATGGGACTGAAGTTTTCTGTTTTGTCGATCTAGGCCTCTTTGCACCACCATATCTCCATAGCTCAGACAGACGAGTTGGTCTCCAGCAAGACTTCTCAGAGGAGCCCACATCCACTGGACTCCAAAACCACTTCAGACGTGCTCAGGTAACCTCCATACACTCCAGCTTCCACATTACAAACTGACCTGCTCATCACAGAACTGTAGCTGCTGGAGAACCTCTGGAGAACCTCTGAGTGTGTGTGCACCAAACAAAAAAAATATATACATGGCCTAGTGGACATTCTTTAAAAAAGTGCCACAAAGGAATGCCATAAAGGAAGCACTTTAGTTCCAGAAGAACCATTTCTGTAAAGGAGGTGTGTACAAGAAACTTTCAAAGATCTACATAATGTTCTGTGCTAATGTTCTTTACCTTTACATGATGTGGCGGCTCTTTATACTTTAAAATGTTCTTCACACTCACCCATCTCATTTATGAAAAAATCCACTCAAAGGTTATTGGAGGAATCAAAATGGTTCTTATGTGGCATTAGGCTAGAAAACATTTTTCTAACAATTTTCAAAGAGTGTTCGTTACAGCATGCTACAATTTACACAACAAAAGAAAAGAAAAGCTTTTTAGTTGCCACCTGTCTCACCGTGTTTGGTCTTAAACGGTTACGAAAGAACCCTCTTATTTAAAAGACTTAATTATGTTAATTTTTTAAATATCATGATAACATGTTGCTGCCGTCCAACTAGTGGCAAATACTGTGATATAAACAGAGTCCATATTGCCCAGCCCTGTTTTTAAATTAATTGAAAAAACTGATATGAAATACATTCCTTTTCGTGTACAGGGAGGTCATTCAAAGTGTAAGCCGTGCTTAGTGATTTGTGTTAAAGTACTAAAGGATTTTTAAATATGATCTCATGATAAGTTTGGAAGTATAGTGTTAGGAGGGTGTTCAATGTCCAGAAAGGGATTAGGACTTTGCAGGGGAAAAATTTGCAGGCATGAAGCAAATTGCAGTTTCTAAGAGGATTTCGATTGAGAAGTGGTGAAGAACGGTTGAGCACTAACAATGGGCTTTTTGCAGGTTTGTGCTGGAGCAGTACAACGCCCTCTCCTGGCTGACTTGCAATCCTGCCACCCAAGACCGCCGCTCCTGCCTTCCTGTGCACTTGGTCATCCTCACCCAGATGTACAACGCCATCCTCAATATCTCATAGGACTCGGGGAGGGAGGCCAGCCCGCCGGGAGCCGCTTCAGGAGCTTTGTACTGTTTCCGCAGCCAATTTCGGGTCGAAGTTGGAAACTTCTCGTCTGCTCCAGCACTGCCTTTTAGAATGTGTCAGGCTATGGCATTCCTACCATGACCTCCTTGGGCTTTAGGCTCAAGCAGTGGGTGAAAAAAAAAAAAAAAAAATCAGCTTTGGAAGAGGGTCTTTTTGTTGGAAATGGTATTTGCTTTCGACCATCTCTGAAACGAGCCTAGTACAATCACTACCCTTTAACTCTCTCAGCCATATGGTAGGTGCATATGCTGTGTGGTCCCACCTGGAGAAACGGATGGAAATGTGGAATCCTGCACTTTTGGATCAACATTTGAGTCTCAAATGGCAGCCATACTTTCGAATTCTCTTTTTCCTCCCTTCTCCACAGCATAAGATGGGAC
Organism: Alestes dentex; assembly: GCA_037576975.1. Taxonomy (NCBI): domain Eukaryota; kingdom Metazoa; phylum Chordata; class Actinopteri; order Characiformes; family Alestidae; genus Alestes; species Alestes dentex. Next base: position 12,012,234 of record JBBIGA010000083.1, read on the forward strand.
CGAATATCCTCCCAAGGAGGGAAACCGCTGTGCAACGTGTGATAACACTACGATGAATGCTGAGAACTGTGGCCATGACCTCAGTCATGCACTCCACATCCCTACCCAAAAGTGGCATTCACTGATGGACTGGTGCATCTGAGTTGGTTCTACCCACTGAGAGGGTTCTAAGATAGCCACAGCAGTTTGTCCACACGATCTGAAGACTGGGCGTGGCACAGTCACTTACACTATGGCCTATTTCGATATGCAAAGTCTGAAGCTGAGCTGTCAAGAGACTCCTTTTGACCAACTCCAAACTGCCTGCAACGTGTTTCAGCCCAACAATGTACCCCACACAGACGCCAGACCTGCCTGGGCTGACTTTACTCCATGACATTATTTTTTACCATCTTTGTAATCTATTGTACAAAGCTTCTCTGAGTGTAGCTCTCAGTTTGTGTCCCAAGCTGAACACTTGAGAGAGGGTGGGAAACTTCTTCCGCCGAAGACGACTCGTAAAATAACGGCACTTTCAACTCCCTCACCGTTTTTTTTTTTTTCCTCTTTCTTATTTCTTATTTTTTTGTTTTGAGGAGTCAATTTTATGGTTGTAGAGAAACTTGCCAATTAACAGTGACAATGAAATCAAAACAGTGAAAAGTGTATTTGTTCATAGTGTAAAGCTGACTTTGCAGAGAACTATTTTTATTAATGAAAGCAAAAATTTGAATTAAAAAAAAAAAAATACACCAAGGCCTTTTTTTTTTTTTTTTTTTCCAAATTCAAATTGAAAGCCTTGAGTTCAGAAATGTAAACTCTAATTTTAAAGATAATAATTGTAACAGAAAATGTTGAAATGCCATATTTATATATTATATATCCCATTGTATAATGACATATATATCATATCTCTTTCTAGCCACCACAGATGGGGAAATATTGTGGTAGGGGTTTACACAAACAGCGAAAAAAAAAAAATCTTTTAAGAGACAAAACAATATAAAAGTTTATGAAATGAATGCATTAAGTTGCATATCTACTTTTTTTACACTTTGGTCTTCTTGCCTTTTAATTTAATGAGCTAAGTTAATAAGCAAACAGTGCAGAAAAGATATATTTATGAAGTGTTTTCTTTTGCTGCAAAATAAACTTGAAATAGGCAATAGATTTAATTCAGTGTATTTGAGCGTGAAGCATATTGTATATTTAACTAATATGCATTTATTTGTGAGGCAGTTTTTAAAGATGTCAAAGGTTCAACCATTGGAAAGGCCTGTTGCTCATTCATGGTCACAAAAAATTTGCCCTGTAATTTGTGTACTCCTTTGCATGTTTGTATATACACTTTTCAACAGTGTTTTTTCAAATTTCTGAAAGCTGTAAAGTTCATGCCAGTTTGGTTTCTTTTATTCAACATGACTCCTATGAAGTTTTTTTTTCTGTATTCTTTTTTTTTTTTTTTTTTTTTTTTTAAATATAAATACAAAGTATATCCACCTCATTCAAATACAGCCAAGGGTGCATTGCCAAGACATTATGTATACTAAGGACAAATACTTTGGGGCAGGTTTGTTACACCTACCATCATTTTGAATATCAAACAGATCTGTCTCTGGGAAGAGATCTGTATCTTTTACACTTTTTTTAAGTAAATTATTCAAATCTGAATGGCTCAAGTAGTTTTTCTTCCCTCCTCTTCAGTGTGACGTGAACATGTTTTCAGTGGAACACAGTGCATATGTCTTAAACTGTCAAACATCAGAATCAGAATCAGAATCAGAATCGTGTTTATCGTGTTGAGCGGCACATGCAAGGAATTTGATTCCGGTCAGTGGTGTCTCCCAAGCACAACAGTATAAAACAACAACAATATGTAAAGATACAATGAAACAATATTCTGAACAACATAAAATACAAAAATATACAATCTACAATATGAATATGCACTATAGATATATATTTATAAACGTAAAGATAAATATTTTTATTAATAAACATGTTTTTTCTATTTTAATATTACGATATTATTATTTGTACATATATGTTATATATATGATTAATATGCTATTTATAAAATTATATATATACACACACACACACATATATATATGAGAGAGAGAGAGAGAGAGAGAGAGAGAGAAAATGTATGAGTATACAAATGAACAAAACAATATGATATACAATCTAGATCTCAAGTACAGAAAATACAAAGAAATACAGAATATATACCACAAAGTGTACATAAACATCCATCTCCATCTGTCAGTTACACCACAGATCCATCTTCCTTCCAGGTAAACAAACCTTTAGGTGAGGTCAGACAGTTTAGCCTGTGGTCAATAGCTGGCTTGATAAACCACTCAGATTTGTATTTATTTTTACATTCATTTCTATCAACCAATCCAGCCGCTTCATTGTCAGCAGCCTGGCAGTGGTCCGCGTGCCACAGGCTGTGTGAAGACCTTTACTGAAGTGAGGCACGCTCTATGCAAAGCAGAGGGTGCTGTATCAGTGTTTATATTTCGCATACATACAGTTTCAGGATGAGTTCCCAGTTATGGAGCCATGCTGACATTTAAAAGACCACCACATTCAAAAATGTCACCGTGCCCAGCAGTGACTGGATGCTGATGAGCTGATCATGTGCTTGCTGCTGGCTTCACATTCATTATTGTAGTTATGCATCGATTTCTGGGTCAATACCATAACCAGTGGCATAACTAGGAACATACAGTGAGGAACATAATTATTTGAACACCCTGCGATTTTGCAAGTTCTCCCACTTAGAAATCATTGAAGGGTCTGAAATTCACATTGTAGGTGCATTCCCACTGTGAGAGAAATCACATTGGATGATTTGTAAAGAATTTATTTGTTTTGCACTGCTGCTCATAAGTATTTGAACACCTGAGAAAATCCGTGTTACTATTTGGTACAGAAGCCTTTGTTTGCAATTACAGAGGTCAAACGTATCCCGTAGTTCTTGACCAGGTTTGCACACATTGAAACAGGGATTTTGGTCCACAGATCTCCTCTAGATCTGTCAGGTTCCGGGGCTGGTGCTGAGCAACACGGAGTTTCAG
>JBBIGA010000083.1:12030345-12043281 GCA_037576975.1 Alestes dentex
AAGCACATGCTTCCATAGGTTCCTCAACCACCTGAGGCAAAGGAAGAACTTTAGGTCCCGCCAAATCATTACCTAAAATAAAATCAATCCCTTGCATAGGTAACTCAGAACGAACAGCCACATTGCAAGGACCCGAAAATAAGTCACAGTGCAGATGTATTAAATGCAACGGTGCCCTCACCACACCCAATTCAATCCCTTGTACCAACACATGTAAGCCACTAAAGGATTCGTCAGAAAACGGTAACATCTCTGCCCGCACAAAAGATTGCGCGGCCCCGGTATCATGTAAAATAGTAATAGAAACTTGATCCTGCTTTTGGCTGAAAAGTGACACAGTCCCATTCAGCATAAACGGCTCATAAACGGCATTTATCTCCCGGCCACCACCACTAGCACGCGGCCTCACAGACCGAATACAACCCACCCCGTTAGGCGGTGAGTTTCTTAGTGCGTATTTCTTTTTCAAGATCGGACAATTAGCAATGAGGTGCCCAACCTCATGGCAGTAAAAACACTCACGAGAGTCATTCTGTGAACCAAGCAAAGGCGGCCTAGAGCTAACTCCGCCCCTCTTAACAGGTACAGAAGACCAGTCTCTACTAGAAAGCAAAGAAGAAAAGTTTCTGTGCGTCAGATTATACTCATCAGCACAAACTGCTGCCTGAGACAATGTAGAGACCTTTTGATCGTTTAAATAAGTCGCAACAGCCTCAGGAATACAGTTTTTAAACTCCTCCAATAATACTAACTCACGAAGCTGCTCGAAAGTCGCCACCTTCCTCGCCGCGCACCACCGATCAAACATATTTTCCTTTTCTCTGGCAAACTCCACAAACGTGTGCTGGTCGAATTTCTTATAACTACGAAACCTCTGACGGTAGGCTTCAGGAACGAGCTCATAAGCGTTTAAAATCGCTGTTTTAACAACGCTATAATCTGAGCTTTGCCCAACCGATAGGGAAGAATAAACCTCCTGTGCTTTCCCAACCAACACACACTGCAACAGCAAAGTCCAGACCTCACGAGGCCACTTAAGTGTTGTGGCTACCCGTTCAAAATGACAAAAATATTTATCCACATCTTTTTCTGAAAAGGGTGGAACCAGTCTTATATTCCGACCAACATCAAACGCAGACGCCACTGACGGAGAAGGACCGGACTGGGACTGAGTCGATACATTTTTAGAAGCCACCTCAAGATCAAGCTTTCTTAATTGCAAGGCTCTTTCCTGGCATTCACACTCATGTTGACGTTCACGTTCACGTTCCTCCCTCACACGTTCACGCTCCTCACGCTCCCATAGTTTTAGCTGCAACTCCCGATCATGATCAAGCTTCCTAAGCGCCAACTCCTTATCTAAATCCTCGCTGCGATCAGACCCATGCAGGGCAGCACCAAGCCGCAGCGGCTTCTCCTGCGGAAAAACACTCTCAGCTCCCGTTTCACCCGTCAAACCACCCACGGAGGAAACAGACGCCCCCGCCGAAGCAGACGGAGAACACAAAACTCCCTTCTCAACCAAACCGACATGAACAGCCTGCAACACAGAACTCTTCAACCGCTTATCCCCACTAGTCAGCTGAATATCATAAACCTCGGCCAATTCAATTAGCTGCTCCTTAGCCAAAGTCCCCAACACCACAGCAGAAGGAGCATCTACAAATTCCTTCACCGCAGAAGCCATAACTCACCAAAAACAACCGGCCCCCCACCACAAACAAAGCTGCTTCAATTACACCTGAAACTACACCTCTTCTAGAGTATAAAACAGTAATGCCATAATCACTGCTTATAGAGACCAGCAGTCTCTGATAGAAGCTAAAGGTAATCACAGAGGAGATTCTGGCAGGTTTCGTGTAGGAAAACCTGACGCAATGAGCGGCTTTGGGCTATTCTGTTTAAAAAGTGATCTGTAAAAATCGAAACAAGCCATCGTCAGAGTACATTACTCTACTGATTACAAATTAAATGATTCAATGTAATCATTTAAATGTAAAAGTAATCATGTTACTCACAATGTGCCATGCGATCTGATTATAACTGGACTAATTCTAATCTACCTGCTTTTCTACGTTTAGAACTGATAAATTGGTTCCAAAAAGTTTAAACCATCTGGAGCTACAGCATCAATCTCCTTGCCTCTTCCTTCTCTCTCCAAAAACCTAACAATTGGAATCACTCACAGGGACACAGATATCCTGCATTTGTGCTTAAACACATGAACTTTTATTGACATTGCCAAATCCAGAATGTAATCTTTAAAAAACAGAACTGTAATCTGATTCCATCTATTTTCACAACAAATGTTGTTCGGGTATATGTTAGTACAAATAATGTAAATGTACCTTTAAAGGTATAACAGTATGTTTTGGTACATTGTTGCACCTTGATCGAGTTTTAAAAGGTTAAATATATTTACGTTCCCTGAGGAAAGGGGCATATTGGTATCTTATTTTTTCAAGTGGGAAAATAAAATAGGAAGCTTAGAGTTTATAGTTTAACTTAAAATAAAAATTTGGTTATTTGGTACAGTTTTGTTCCTTTACTGAATCTACTGAAGATTTACTGTAATGATTTGCTATTTCTCAGCACTGGCTATAGTTTATGTAACAAATCAGTTGTAGACTAGACCTATTCCATATTTGTTGGAAGGATTAGGGGATTATGACCACATTGCTCTTAGAAACAATACAACAAAACATTATTTTTGTATGCAAACAGAGACCTGGTCATTGCTGTGCTGTACTTGTTCAGGTTTGTTGTACTCACTTATACACATCAACACAGGGGCTAGGCTGGGGTCTGAATCTCATCACATAGTGTGTGTGTGTGTGTGTGTGTGTGTGTGTTGAGTGACAGTGACCAGGCTTCAGCAGACTGTGGTCTATGGGCCTTTCATTGCTTTTCGTGAACAGCTTCAAACCACTATGTCTTAAAGTTAGCGGGTTTTAGAAAACCTAATTCACAGACTGAGCAAAAAGCTTAATTACTTTTATGTTTATGTACCATGCACTATTACAAATGAACGTACATATGCACAATCTGCTGCTAGGTATCAGCGCGCAGAGAGCATCCGAGAGCATCGGTTGTCTGAAGGTGGAAAATTTATGAGAATTTTGTTTGGGGGAAAAAATAAACATTGGAGTTGAACCTCAGTCTCCAAATGAATTATTCCTGGTTATAACTGCCATAACCTAAACCGAAGCTGATCTCGGTTGCATTCTTTTTCTCCAAGCACTTCCTCTTTAGTCTCGTTTTCATAAAGAAAGGGAAAGAGAGCAGACTCTGGCATCTGACTGCTTCTTTATTCCTCAGTCTTATAACACTAACCTCGCCACCAACCCTCGGCCAGCTGAAATCACACTCAAGTTTTTGCTCATTTCATATTTTGTTCTGACCTTTGACGTTTGGGTTTGCTTTGGTCTGTGCCGTGTTCAGACACAAGCAGCTCAGTGACGACACAAATCTTACCAAACACTGAAAACCAAGAGACCTGAACGGGCCAAAGCATTGTTGGCTCCCATGCGGGTTGGAGGGTGGGGGGTGTTGAGGTTATGAAACCCTAGAGATGTACAGTGAACACTCTCCCTATTTGTATGGACAGCTTGGTAACAAAAGGGAAGCCTTTTCAGAAATCACTTCCATCCAGCCCATCAAGCCCCTTGGAAAGGTGCCGCCTGTAGCTCCAGTAGATGGAGATGAGACGGCGTGAGCTAAATGGAAATAAGACTGACGGAGCCACAGGAAGTGAGAGAGGCACGGATGTTCATCTAGACACTTAAGAGATGTGGTGAAGGGAAGAAAAAAAACGTGCACAAAAGATCCTGGCCTGAAACACAATGTAGTGCAAAAGCCCAGGACTTGCTGGATATGGGCTTCTTAACTGTTTTCCTTTTTGTCATTCTACCTATTTACCATCAGAGCAAGATGCAGTGCTGAAGATGTGTGAGTGTGTGTGTGTGTGAGTGTGTGTGTGTGTGTGCTTGTTTTCCATCAGCCTGTGAAGCTCTCCTTCCTGTAGAAGACACACAGCACCTCCTAGATCATCCTACACTTCAATAATGCCCTCTCCTATTCATAACCTGAAATAACCTTTTATGTGCCATAATCTATATCATCCCTCACCCTCTGCAAAATCAAACACTCCTCCTTGCTCTACCACTCTCGCTCTCTCTCCCTCCCCAGCATTTGCCGAGATCAAAGCCTGAATGAAGTTACAGGGAAATTTATAACAAACACCCAGGCACCACTAAAGGCCAAAGTGTGTCCGCTGCCGACGGCTTTTATTCCAGCGGAAGAATGAAGACTCCACTCTATGGAAGGCTAGGGCTCGGTAAGCCCGGCTCACAAAGACGGCCTGCGGTGAACGGCTGCATTTTTCAGGGCAGATGATTGGAATCAATTAGCCGACAAAGGCTCTGTGAAAGCAGCTTTGTTGCTGCACAAATGCAACAATGCTGCTCCACTTATACCTGGGCCCGGAGCAGGAGTATACATGTGCACACAAAACGCAGCTATATACGCTGCATACCACAAACACAGAAACGCAGTCGTGGTGCACCAGATGTAGGTGAACTCTTCTTCATGTTCTAACCCCCCCTAGACCTGTACGATCAGTTCAGGTCTCGGGCTGTAGAGGGATTATAGTCCACAGCTTTAAATGGAACATTAACTCTCTTTTATTCAATCAACACAAAATATATCATCGTGTTTGCTATCTGTTCGCCACAAAAGTGACGTGTGCAGCGCACGTTCCCATGATTTCACGACAATGTGGTTTCTTGGACAATAAAACTGCCAGTTAGCGTTGCCCAGCATAGTTCTGATAATGACAAATGGCTTGGCCCTCGTGCACACAAACAAGGTTGAAAAAAAAAAAAAAGAAGAAGAAAAAAACTCAACCTAGCACAACCCCAACCATGCAACGCGAGCTCCATTAAAAACGCAGACGTAATGGAGGAAACGAAGAGCAATTCACAAGCAGCATGCTCGTGCGGCCTAACTGGACGTCTGCTTGCTGCCTCCTAAAATGTTATAGACCGCTATTGTGTTCTCACAAAGCATGCATGCAATTAGATTTCCGCCTGTCATGCTTACATTTATACACAAGTTTGGCCCACTTGAGCTTTTTCCATCTGCGAGATCCGCTCCAGCCCCTCCATGCCTGGGTTTCTGGCTGCCCTTTGTAAACTGAACTGGTGCCAATTTTGTCTGGAGGATCAATGAATGTTACTTGAATCTGTGACTGAGTTAGTGTGCTGCTAGTGGAGTCTGTAAGGTGGTCTCTTCCTTAAAAATCTGTGGCCATCTATGCGCTCAGTGACTTTCATACTGGAAATAATAAGGATAGTAACAATGTCATTATATACAGATTTACATACAGTAGTGCAAAGGTCTTTTTTTTATGTTTATTTACTTTTACATTTTGCAACGGATTGCATTTTTGATTGCATACACTCTACTTAACACCAGAATATACAATAAGAATTATATAGTACAAAAGTAAAAAAAAAAAGAAAAGAAAAAACGCAGCTTTGCTTCCTCAGCAGCTCCATCCATTGAATTGATTTGCTCAGCTTTACCATCAGCACTCTGGATTTCACTTAATGAAGTATAATTTAATAAAGGATTGATTAGTCAAAGTAAGTATTGGATGGGAACTGTAAATACCAAGCTTCTACGAAGAGAGTCACAATGTATTGTTTTATTTTTATTTATTCTGATATTAAAATTAGGCATATACATAACATGTAATTTTATCCCCGTGTTGAGAATAAATGTTGCAAAATATTCTGGCATGATTTTTTTTCCCCATCAAAACTATTCACCATCATATACAGCACCTTTTTTGGATTTTGCTGAGAAATAAAAACATAGAAACAAACAAAAAAAAAACCAACAAATGCCTTCAAGTTAAACATGCGTCCACTGCTTCTTACCAAATGATTAAATGATTTCACTGTGACTGTTACTTTCCATTTTGGAAGAAAAAAGAGAACAAATGCTTTCGGGGGATGAAGATCTGAGTGTCTTTGTTCACCACTCAGACGTCCGTAACTCATTTTAAGTTCCTTTTAAAGATTCTAGCATCACATGTGAAGGAGCAGAAGATGAGCTAATCCTAGTGACGGGCATCAAAATGCCTGTTTATATCTCAAACAGCTATGAACAGGCATTTTGCTTTTCCACCATGGCAACACCTGAGACAGCAGTCATAAGTTCATGTTGCCTGTGAACAGAAAGCAAAGTATACATTTAAATTTCAACCTTCAAAGAAGTCTGGTGCGACAAATTTGATTATGCTCGTGTGCAATATCGACATGTTTGGGGTTCGATACTGTTTATTGTGTCTTATTATTTATTCTTGATACCGACTGCTGCTATTTTTGATACTTGTGCTGTTAGTTCTAGTTCTATATCTATTTATTTATCATATCCATCTTCTCATACACTGTTCTGTCCAGGGTACAGCGGATTCATTCTACATCTGACACTTTGTCTCCTTAAATAATGGACTCCGCTTGAATATCACACTATATGTGATTTGCTTGATATATTTTATATTTCTAGTTTACAAGAGAAACATCTACAGAGCTGCAAATCTTATCTTGCTGCGCTGTACATTCCTGTGTATTGCAATGACGATAAAGATATTCTATTCTATTCTATTCTATTCTATATTTGGATACATTTTATTTATTTGTGCAAATTTGGTGCATAAATGCCAAAAGACTGCACTGTATTGAACAGCCTACACACATGAAAGGGACTACATCTGCTTGGCCAGAGGTCCTGCCTTGGTTCTGGGTTTGATCCTTCCTAATCTACTAGACTGAAGCCAAAGATCAAAGATCAAAAGATGTTCAGCTCCATAAAAAAAGAATGTATTTAAAAGGTGACCTGTGGCCTTAGACCAATGTTTTGATCTAATGTTTAAGTTTAGGACACCATATGCAAGAGTGTGGGAGAACATGGTGAAAAGAACACTGATGTATAACATATAGATGAATTTGGGGATTTAGTGGCGGTCCATAATTAGGATCTCTGTCTCATCATGTGCTCAGGGTATGTGCTCCTGAATCCAGTTAAAACTGGTGTGTCTGGACTAAAGGACTTCACTGAAGACCCATCAAGTCTTCAGAGATGCAAGACATGTGGGAAGTCAACAAGTTCAACGTAAAGACCATCTCCTAATAACGTTCTTAGAAACAGACAACATGCACAAGAAATCTAACAAATGTGACCTGGACGTTCTCTCATTCAATGATGTGACATTACTGTTCTTCAGAATGAGTCTTTGAAGCATTAATGGAGAAAGCAATACGTCTCAATCACGGCTGCAATCACTGCTATTACCACAGCACTGCTGGTCATGATACACCCACCACCATTATCAGAATCCACCGAGAACTGTAATTCTCAAAATACAGACAGAGATGGAGGAGTCCATTCCTACAAACGCCTCGCTTGGCCCCCACCTGATTTGATGGCAGAGCAATGAAGACAAGTCCTGAAGAGGAAGAGAGCACAAGAGGGAGAGGGGGCAGAGGGACACAGAGTGGTTGCACGATGGTGGACGAATGCTGCAATCTCCCCGAGATAATGAGCGTCTGTGTCTCTGCGAGCAAGATAAACATTATTTCTGGCATATTGTGGCCGCCAGCAGCTTATTTATGGCCTGGCTTTTGTGCTGGGGGAGCTAATAACGCTTCAAAAAAACCAGCAGAGAGGGAGCCCTCCTCGGCTCAGGCTCTCTCTCCTGCCCTCTCAGTGCTACAGGCACTCCAAGCGCTACATCAAACGTTCAGCGTCCTGGCCTCGCTCCCTGTTAATTGTATACCTATTGTTCCCATGTAGCGCCCGAACAGCGAAGAAGGAGAAAATGGAGGCGGAGAGAGGGGGAAATAGGCCTCCGTAATGAGGCCACTGCAGCTGAGTAAATATACTCTAAAACAATATGAACTGTTTTGATGCCTCCCCGCGGCTCGTGTACGCTGCCAGGCTTATTACGGCCTCACCTTGATGATAAATAAGGCCCGCAGGGTTGTTATGGGGAAAATGTGGAAGTTTGAGGAGATGCAAGCTAACAATTTGGGGGGCAAGTGGAAGAGGTACTCTGGCAATAGTTTGGGGGAACACAAAGGTCAACAAATGGATTAGGTCTCAAATGAGGACAACACTCATTGAAAACAAGGCTCGAGGCTGTGTATAATCATATGTTAGCAATTTAGCAACTACAACTACTGTATGTTTTTTTCAACTTTTGCATTGGACCCTGTGCAAGACGGTGGATATTCCTTCACTAATAAAGCATCGTGACACATCCAGATATGTTTCGCCATTATTCTTCACCTGCTGATTAGGCTTGCATACAGTATCAGAAAAATGCTGTCACTACGGTGGCTTCTGCATCTTCGTTTAGAAAACGTATTTGTACCAAATTCTTTTTATCTAAATTTTATCTAGTTTGTTATAGTCCAGAGCATGGGCACCGGAACCATTACAGCTTTATAACCATTATAATCCCCCCCGAAAACAGCCGAGACGTAGAGCCTATTTTTTGCCCGTTTCTCATCAGTATCAGTGTTATAAACTGACTGTATAAACTGAATAAGCTTCAAGGTAGCATAAATCAGTGCACGGCTTTTAAAATAAAAATTCAAACAAAATATATTTTCCTTTGATTATGCATATTATCTGTCTATTTCTCATCATTATCAGTGTTATAAACTGACTATAAACTGTATAAACTTAAAGGGAGCATTTTTCGATTTGCGCTACGGTAGCATTTTTCGACAAGGCAGCATAAATCATCAGAACAGCGGCTTACATTTTGCATAATTCATTACAATGAATCATTTAAAATAAGGAGTTTAACAATTATTTTTATTAAGAAAAATATAATACAATTCATTTTATACATTAAATGTATCGCTTATAACTAGACTATTCAGTTTCAGTGTAATTGAACTGAAGGTATTTTAACTTAATTGTCACTAAGGTAACTTAATGAAGTTTTGTTTTGTCTCTGGCTTGTCTTGGTCAGTTTTCGACAAAATTTTGTGGTACTATAATTGAGTTTTTTAATGAAACTTCGAGCTATTTTTTGGTTCAGACCTAAACTTCAGGTCTGGTTAAAGCTCTAATTCTAGCTATTGGTATTATGGATCTGCCCCACAGTAGGACTATAAGGAACCTCTGAAAATAAATTAAACTAGTTACAGCAGCCTGTTTGGGACCCAACATTTGGTGAAAAAAGGATAGTTGCAGTCGACTTTCACACTAAAATGTTGCACACATGCGCACTGGAACAACTGATGCACAAGTCTATGATTGTCATACCCAGCAAAAACTAGAACTGTAACTGCTCTTGTCAACTGCGCTGAACGTTGTCCTGAAATACTGTATTGTGACTCTTGCGTTTTTGTACTCTCTCCCATTTTGCACTCTGTATAGTCCTGTCCTGCCTGTGCTTACACAGTCTTGTGTTGTATCTGTTTTTGTTCTTGTGTTACACCATGATCCTGGAGGAACATTGTTTTGTTTCACTGTGCTCAGTGTAAGTGGTTGAAATGAAATTAAACACCTACCTGGCTTGACTTAACCAATTACAACATAAACCTACACACATTGGATACTTTGTCCTGCAATTCCATTCAGAACACACAATTAGAATTTCACTCTCTGACCAAAGCGATGAAAGCACTGTCATTTATTTTCTACTTGGAAGGTTGTGGTGAAAAGATGTTGCTATCTTTATACTGTTATCTGACATATGGAGGTGAGAGAGCGTGGGTCAGAGTTCAGGCCTCCTGCCCTATGCAGCAACCTCCCCTTAGTCAAGTGAATATTTATGAGGTGTCATTTTTATGGAGATGTGAGTAACAACAGGTTTAAGAGGGCAACTCTAACCTTGCTGTTAGAGTTGACCTGGTTTGTGAAGGGGAGAATAATATCTTTGGGCTTTAATTATCAGGAGGGCTACAGTGAGTCACCCTTGCATCAGTGAACCTGATGGTACGCCTCAGGTCTACTTGTAGAACGCTGAGGTTTGGACATGCCTTATAGGCAGGTGAGAAATATCCAGAGCCATGTATTACTACTTCTATGGACAAGGTTAACACCACATGTTATTATGTGACACGTGATAGCATGTATGCATCATGCATATGCATTTTCTGTGTACAGGTCACCGACACACCAAAACTGAAGAATATTTACTGTTAAAGACCACTTAGAGGAGCAGCAGGCAATAGTTTGGCATGTGATTCAGTCGAAGGTGAGTAATGTCAACCCATAGAAGTTCTAGATAGTTATGACTGATAGTAATATAAACATGTTGTAATTACAAAAAAAAAATCAAGCACAGAAATGCTGTCTGAAGTGCAGACTTGAAAGTGATTGTTGTACCTATTGTCTTGTTTTGCATCCTTTACAATTTAATATCCTTTCAAGTCTATTTAATATCCTTTCAAGACAGACATTAGTTATTGATATTTTATCAAGAAAAAAGCAAGAAACCTATTTTAGCAGAAAATTAAAGAGAAGCCGACAACAAAAATCACAGTGTGAAATATATCTGAATTTATTTTGTCCACTCCTTACTTTTGTGCCCCCTGTTGCCATGTTAACTCTTCCATCTTTCCAGTCTTAACACCAATCACTTTCAGCTGTGTCCCCCTAATGAGAGCTGCTCCTAAAGTTCTCACTGATAGTATGTTCACCCTTATGGAACACTGACATTCACAACAGCAACTACACACACACACGCCTCAGCTGCCGCACACATTTCTTTCTCATGTACATCAAAAACTGAAAGAACATTAGAAAGAAGATAATCCACTAAGAAGGGCTATTATAAGTATAAGAAGTTTCTAAAACTGGTTTAAGATAAACAGAAAATGGGATGACTGACAACGATGCAAGACCTGCATGCCCATGAAAACCCTCAAGACCATCATATAAATAATATTTTCCTCTTGACAGAGAGGAGAAAATCAGGTTTCACTCTCAGATCTGAGATCTGAAAATAGCCACATGTGTTTCGGTCCATCTTTCAACTATGTGAAGACAATTCATCATTCAGGTATTGATAGGATGAATTGCTTTTCAAGTTGACATTAATGGGAAAAAATGAACGGAAAAAGGTGAAAAGCGTATACATTGTTAAAGACGTGTGGCTGAGCTGCCTCTGATGACATAGAGGAGCTCACCCCAGACAGCCCTGGCCCAGTGTAACCCTTGCTGAGGAGTAAAAATTTGTAACTTGGATTTTGAGAAGCAGAAAATGCAGCCACCTTTTAAGTCTGAACTCTAGAGGGTGTTTACAAGAAGAAAAGGAATTATCCCTGTAGGTTTCTGAAGAAAAAACTTTAAGCAAAACTTTAAAAAAAAAAAGGTATTAAACGGATTGATATTTGATTATATTTAGTTATTCGGGCTTCTGTGTAGTTTTCTGCCTGTTTGATGGTCTGTTCTGAGATTGCAAAATGAACAACCTACTTTATACCTCATGGCTGTTTTACTGGTAAAGGAAATCAGCTAAAGGGTGGTGACTTATCTTCGTACAGTACTGTAGGTGCAGACTTGAATGTGTTGTCAATTGTATGTAGTTTGTAGGTAAATGTAATTAATGTAATGTAATTTTCCAAATACACTCAAACCATGCAGAAAAATAACTCTAGATTTTCAAGGCTTAACGTCACTCCAGCAACTCCGTGACTCCAGCAACAACATCCTCATCTCCAGCTCCTCTGGTTAGTTTCGGTGAGTGAGGTGGCCATAATTGGTTTGCAAATGTGACATCTCTTTTTTCCCCTTTTCTCCTCGTTGGGCCCACGTCAGAGGGCCACAGTTGCATGCCCCGCATCCCGACAGCAAAGGGCTCGGCCTCTCCGGAGCCGGGTAGCGATGACAGATGCAGCAATCCACTTAGACAGAGTGAATATGCAGCAGGAGCTCACTGGCTCCTTCCACACAGCCTGTCAGTCCTGTTTACCATCAGTGCCCCCCAAACTAGCAATTAACTCTCCCAGTCCCGCTTCCCCCAGTGCCGGCCCTGCTCTGGCCTGATGGCCTGTTCAGCCCAGGGGTACAGTGACCCACAACCACCACGGCCCCCCC
The DNA here is from genome assembly GCA_037576975.1 of Alestes dentex. Lineage (NCBI taxonomy): Eukaryota > Metazoa > Chordata > Actinopteri > Characiformes > Alestidae > Alestes > Alestes dentex. The sequence continues at coordinate 12,042,472 of JBBIGA010000083.1, forward strand.
CCACTGCCATCACACCCCTCCATGCCCAACAACCCCCTTCTCATTGCACGCACCAGATCAGGGACAATGTCCCCGCAGTCTCTGTCAGGCCTCTGAACTTTACAGTAAAGGGATAAAGTCAATTTATCTGCATTTCGTGCTCTTCCCCTGACAGAATCTTCCACAGTGAGCAGAAACATCCATAATGAAGAAAGAGGTCAGCCAGCTGAAGGTTGATAACAGAGGACGGAATAAGAGGACAATAATGGAGACTTCTTCCAGCTTTCGTTATCAGAGCACGAACAAAGAAGGAGAACAGAACATAATCCATGTTTTTCCGAAGTTAAAGGCATTAGTGGCATTGCTAAACATGGGAATCAGCTTTATATCCAGAGTGCACCTACTAAACCATAAACCAGTAGGAGGCCATGCATTACAATGACCAAGGTTGTTGACCAGTTTTTAATCAATTCTTGGAGCTTATAATTTATAGTCATTGGAAGAAACTATGGACCAGATCAGAAGACTGGCTACACAAAGATTAGCTACAGTTTCAACAAATAACTTGCATCCAGTTAACAGTGGAATAAGCTTATTATAGGTTAAGCAGCAGTAAATTCAGAAACAACAGAACCAAGAATTGTAAAATGTCAAATGTCAAAATGTCAAATGTGTAATGTCAAATGTTCCCAAGTACAAGATGGATAAAGTTTCTCTCCTTCTCATTCTTAACGCCCAGTGTTAATTTAATTCGTTAGAAATAAATGTGCCAAACAAACATTTAGATTGGTAAACAAATGTGCCATTTATTTGAATGACTTTACCATTTAA
>JBBIGA010000083.1:12056501-12068469 GCA_037576975.1 Alestes dentex
TTTAATTACGCTTCTTGATGGTTGATGGAGCGGGCTATTGAGAGAGAGAGAGAGAGTGGGAGAGAGAGAGAGAGAGACAGAGAGAGAGAGAGAAAGAGAGAGAGCGGATGGGTGATGTGCGGTTCTTGCTCAGGAGGTTTGGGGAATGACGGCGCACTAAGTCTTCACTGGAACAACAACAGCCTTTTCTGCAGAGCCACTTATCACCCCTTGCTCAGCTGATAGCTTGATGGACGCCGGCCAGAATCGGCACAAGATTCGCAAGCCGGCCCCATGAGACACAGGCCCAGCTGTTAAACTGTGAAATCAACTGCACAAAAAATCCTCAGTTCCACTGGTGAGGATTTGGGGGGGGGGCGTAGGATGGGACAATTGGACCGTTCTCGTCACTGACATGAGCTTTAGACTTGCCCTCTTAAATGCCCTTTTGTTTTGGTTGACATGCAGACATGCTACAGTAAGGCAATGAGCTTTCGCTTTCAAAGATAACCACTTCCCGAAGAGGAAGAACTTATGATCTGTTATTCTCATCTGGGCCCATTCCTTTGTGGGAGGGAGCGCACACAATTTACGACTGAGGTCATGTCCCCAAAAATGCAGAGGAGCTCGGGGATACAAGCTGGTTTGCCTTACGTTACATACGTGTAAATTAATAAACAGCCATGCAATTGCAACGAAATCACGTTTGTTAAGGTGTTCCTCAAACTTTCTTTTATTTATCAAGAACGGACACTGATGAAAAACTTGCAGAAAAGTGTGCAAACTTACAAACGGCAATGTATCCTTTAAACTCCTTTGGCCTCGGCTGTGTCTTTAAACAAGCCTGATCCTGCTTCAGAGGGAGGACAGCGGGGGAATCACTTCAGAAGGTTTTGCTTTCCTCCTATTGCAAAGCATAACTCACATGGCCCAGTCATCTCCTCAGTGTGAAATATGCTTTTGCCCCAAACTAAAACAAACAACACATATGTCTCCATCTACATGACTTCCAAGAGGCAGGGGGGCAGGCCGAGGAGGTTCCTGATTGGTCCCTTCCCGCTGCCCTGCCGTGGATGCCTCTGGGTTCTTGACATTCAATTAGATGCTGATTTACACCTGAAAAACCAAGTTCAGTGACTTTTTCGCAGCAGCACTCAATCTCTGCATTATGACAGCTTCCTAATGCAGAGCAGACGGCATGCTGCAAGCTGGTTTTTGCTGCTGAAATGGTTTCCGACCTGTTATGTGGTGATGTTAAATGATGATGAGAAAAACCAAAAATGATAAGTGTGTAAAATAATGTTAAAACAATGCAAAACAATTTGTGGAAAACAAGTGTGCTGTCTAAAAGTAACTGAGACCTTTTCATTAAAAAAAAAAAAAATCCAGAGTCAAGATTTTTATTAAGTTATTTGGACTTTATTTATGCCCATTTTGGCCCAACACCATATGGCATCGACCTGCCTGCGGACTGCTGGTACGCATTGTATCCAAAGTCCAAATAAATTTCTCCCTCCACACATGCCAGAGGGCCTGTGTTTGTTTAGGCCGAACTTCAGCTTTCCCTCATTTTCACTGCTTCTGCGGGAGTAGGAGGAGTGAGTGACTCAGTCTTAAGCCCTTTCCGATCCTTCCAATTTCTCCTGACCCTTTGGATGCGCTCAAGATGTGGAGGATTCCTCAGGTTCTGGTGGTGCTCTGGAAGCCATTTTCTCCCTCGTACCTGATGATTGGGGAGACTCTGGCCCATGTGACACCACAAGTGGGAGCGGTTGGAGCCGACCTTTCGGCTTGACGGGGGCCGCAGACCTCGCGTCAGCCTTCATTAAGCCGGTCTCATTGCTGCCTGCTCGCCAAGGAGCATCATGGGGAAGCAATCTGTAAGGAGCGTGAGCTCATCAAGGAGTCCGCTCATTCACCAGTGACATGATATGCCAGGTTTTTTTTCTCCTCCTCTTACAGAATTAAAGAAGTTCTTCTTGAATCTTAATGCTGCTTGCGCTGGCCCGGTCCCGGGAAGGAGGAAGCTAGCGCTGATGTCTTAGCGCTGATTTGTAGGAAGTGCTTGAAGGAGAAGCGGTGCCTACCATGTCAGGAACATCCTTGACTGGCTGCCACGTGATAATCATCAGCTTTTTTAATTCGGTAAGGAAAAAGGATCGGATGTGTCAGGAGGACACGCTTCCTCCTGACAAGCACCGCTGGGAAAACAGCTTTTTTGGAAAATGGAACTTGCTTGCCAAGTGCAATTGGACATCTGCTCAGTAGTGCACTGAGAAAATGTACTATTTTTGCTGTTAACTCTGACAGAAAGAGGAGTTTTTGACCACAGAATCGTATTTAGTTTGAATCTTCTTGAGCACCTCAGATATATCACTGATTATGTTACACTTGATTACGCTGCAGAGGATTATGTGGAGCATTTTATCCGCCCCAAAGCTTGGGTGGTTTAGCGGCTGGCATGGTTTGTGGGTGGGTCTGGTGCACAAGGGAATTAGGGAGAACTCCCTGCTGAAATGATATTATGGACCAGTTGTACATCTTGTGGTGGCTTTTAGAGATCAATATCAGAAAGCACTTGACAAGGAAGAGTCCTACTACCTCTAAATTACACTTGTGTGTGTGTGTATATGCGTGTGTGTATTGTAATAGCCCTGTTTGGGTGTGTGTTGGAGGAGATGTGGTCACATGAGTTTCATCAAGGCTGTCTCAGTGCTTCCTCAAGGCGGTAAAGTGGGCGCCATGGCTCTTTCTGGACCCTAAGGAGCTGTCAATCAAAGGCATGAAATATTCAGAGAGTCCTTATCTCCCTCACCAGGGGCGCTAGCCAGAGTAATGGCGCCAAACAGGTCTTTCTACCTCCTATCTCTCTCTCTTTCTCTCCATCTCTCTTATGTCATAGGTAGATATGTTCCTTACATTCATTTAGTCTGCTTTACCTTTCTGTGAGTTACAGTTGAAGTGACAGACTGACAAATGAAACTTTTTACCTCTGTATGACCACGCGGCAATATACAGGGGGTCCCAATATTTTGCATCTGAGTCATATAGTGTCAGGCTCCACATATTTAAGTCCTTGAGGTGGACCATACTTAGCATAAAAGGCAAACTGTGAAATTCTTGGGTAAGTCTCTTAAAATAAACTCTAAGAACATACTATTGTGATATAGTGCGTCTATTAGATAGATGTTTTAATACATAAAGATATAGTGTCTATTAGATAGATACTTTAATACATAAAGGGTTTATTTTAGCCTGCTTAACCCTGGAAAGGGCAAATTTCTGTCTTTTGTCTCAACATATGCTACAGTATTGGTCTGCCTCAGGGTGGCGCTGTAGCAAACTGATTTGCCCTGTTAAACACCGGCTGTTCAGTTCTAACTTAGGAACTATAATTAGCCAAGACAGCCTTGACAAGCCTTCAGAACCTTACAGTAGGTGTGCAGCAACATGTGTGGGGTCAAATGCAGTGCATCCCAACAGTTTGGAGAACGGAATGTATCCATTTCCTTAGCCAAAGACTCAAGGAGATGTTTTGGTTCTGTGTGTTAAACCCCACGATGTAAGGTATGTGGCTTTGCTAGCTAACTAATTAGCAAGTATGAGCAAAATAATTATTTGTTGTTGTTGTAAAGTCTTTGGATCTTGGAAAAGAATTAAACGGCGTGCATAAAGTCCTGGTGAACTAGCTTAATGGACGCCATCAGAGTATTTATTTTCCGTTATCTTAAAATCCTCAATTTGATGTAACAGATGTAAAAATAACATGACGAAATCGTTCACATGATTCGAACTGCTGAAGACATTTCTGCTTCAAACATAACTATAATGTGTCACTTATTCAGTGAACGTTTCGCTGGTGAAGCTATCTGTACCACTTAGATTAGACAGCACTTGAGTACAGGGACCCCCCCAACCTCCCCCAAATACCACCACGGGTATTTTGTGCAGTGTATATGACCTACTATTATTTTTGAAAAAAGTACTAATGAAAGTCAGATTTCAAGACTGAAGTTAGTGTATGCTAACGTGTGCCTGGAATCTTCCATTACTTGCTATTTTAGCCTCAAAGCTCTGGTACAAAACTAAAAAAGCAAACTCTAGACACTGTTCTCCTTAGGCTCACAGCCTTACTGAGAAGTTGCAACGAGATGTCACATTGCCAAAGACAAAGAAAATGTGCTGTCCATTATGTACTCTGCCCTGAAACAAACTGTGTTTTAGCATAGGCACAGCAATGTCTCCTATCATTCCCTGTCCTGATTCTGATCTATTTACCACAGTCATCCAGCAGAAAGCCTTGAAGAGATTTAGAGAAGAGAGGCATGTCTGAGTGAGGTATGCACCACAGACCTTAAACAATAGATTTTCTGGCCTTTATGGCTGTGTCAACAGGAGAGCTTTTACCTGGTTCTCAGAGCCATTGCTGCTACTGAGGAGAGACAGGTTACAGGTGGTTTGGGCTGCATGACTGTTTGATATATTGCTGTTCATGGTTCAGTTCTTCGGGTATTTTGTTTGGTCATCTTATCTGGAGTCCAATCAAAGTGGTGTGTAGGTTTGTGCATTCACAAAAAGGAATTCCGGGTGGAGGTCCCCAAGGGCTGATCTCATTTACATATTTTAGAACACTACAACATGCAAAACAGTTTGTCCAACACAAAGGGTTTACATTTGTATACTTTCCTGGTGTGTGTTTTTTACTTTTAATGGATGGAAAAAATTCCACTGAAACAGCTTCTTCAAACAAAGTAAAACAAACAGAACATGTCTGGTGCGCAAAGTCTTTAGCTTGTTTTAGCCTGATGCTATAGGGCTAGATTTGATTAGATCAGATTCACCTTTCTTATCATTGTACAAGAACAACAAACTGCAATTTAGCATCCAACCAGAAAGACCAGACTAGGCAATATATACAGGTACAATCATGTACAGTAGGTATTCACAGATAAAAGTGCAAAGGTGTGCATGAGTCAGTAAAAAAAACGTACTCAGAGCGAACAAGTACAGACAAATTGGACTTGTATATTCATAATAAATAATTAAATATCTGCAATATGTAGGTGATGAAAGGCCAAGATAGATATAGACATAAAATAGGTGCAGTGAAAGATACATCATGTAAAAAGTGGGTTAGCACTGTGTGTTAGAATCCATAAATCTGAAAGAGAAGTGAGGGAGTAGGCTAGCACTTAAAGTGTCCATTTGTCATACGTGAACACACCACAGCACACAGTGTGAACAGCACAAAATTCATTCTCTGCATGTGTTCCTGAAGCAGCAGGCAGCCAGGAACACAGCACCCGGAGAGCAATGTATGGGGATGGTGCCTTGCTCAAAGGTAACTCAGTGGTGCCAGTCACAGTCCTGGGATTCAAAGTCATGACCTTCTGATCACAGGGGCAACTCCTTAACCACTAGGCCACCAGATGTCACAAAGTACAGGGTTTGAGAGTTCAGAATGGTAATGGTGTTATGAAAGAAACTGTTCCTGAGCCTGCTAGTGTGGGACCTAAAGCTCCTGTAGTGCATCTTTGATGAAAGTGAGACAAACAGTCCATGGTTGGGGTGTGAGGGGTCCGTTGTAATGCTGCGAGCCCACCACAGACCCCTGTCAGCGATTGCTGGCAGCAGGACATGGATGATGTGCTGGGTAGTCTTCACTACAAGTTGCAGAACTTTCGTGTCACCTACAGTGCAGTTGCCATACCACACCATAATGCAGTCGGTCAGAATGCTTTCAACAGTGCAGTGGCGGAGGTTCACCAGGATCTGAGGAGACGAGTGGACTTTCTTTGGCCTCCTCAGAAAATAAAGGCCCTACTGTGCAGTTTTGATCAGACTGGAGTTGTTAAATGCCAAGAGATATCCTCAGAGATGTGGACACTGAGGAATTTGAAGTTAGAGATTTTGTCTGTGAAACCTGATGCCAGATTTGGAGCCATGTACAGGAACGCAGTCATGGATGAAGAGGGAGTAGAGCAGTGGGCTGAGCACACAACCCTGTGGAGGACTGGTGTTCAGGATCAGAGTGGTGGAGGAGAGGTTGTTCAACCATACAGTAAAGTCAAGTGAAGCCCTATAGTCACGCATGAACACAACACAGCGTGAACAATGTAAAATTATTTCTCTGCATTGAACCCATTCGCCAAGTGAAGCAGTGGGCTGCCACCAACGAGGGGCACCCAGGGAACAGAGTGTTGGGATTCGAACCCACAACCGTCTGATTGCCAGGGCAATGTCCTAATCACTAGGCCACCAGCTGCCCCAACACGCTGAACTAAATCAGTGAATTAAATGGTGAACTAAAATCAGTGAATAATATCCTAACGTAGGAATCGGTATTGTCTCTGTGAGTTGGGATGGAGTGAAGAGCTGTTTAAACACAACGATTGTGGTCTTGAGAACAACAGCTCAGGTCAGTTATAAATTGTACATGTTGTTTATAGTGTACAGGAATGACAATTGTTCAGCACATGCTTTAAGCACATGCCCAGAGATGCCATCAATGCCAGCAGCCTTGCGTTCACCCTGCTCAGTTCAGATTCGACAGCAGAGGAGGAGAGTGGCTGGTCATCGGGGGGAGGGGTAGCTTTGATAGATGTGCTTTTATTGTCAAGATCAATATGAGCATAAAAGTTGTTGAGCTCATTAGTTAGTGAGGCATCATTGGCTATGATGGTTGTTCTCAGTCTGATTAAATCTGTGACCGTCCCGATGTCTTGCCATGTACGCTTGGAGTCAGATTCAGTCTTGAAACACTCCTTGATCAGCCACTTGTGCTTTTGCATGGTTTTCTCAATGCCCTTTTCCAGGATGGCCCTGGCTGTGCTGAAACTTATTGCATTGCCAGATCTAAAAGTGGTGTGACGAGTCTTCAGCAGGAGTCGAACTTTTCTGTTCAAGTACATGCAAACTGCTGACATGACAATTTTGGTCCCGTCAATATTTTTAAATGTCATCTCTTAAACTGTAATCATAAAAGTGTCAAATCTCAACATGTTCATGACATGTCCAGAGTGTTTTGTGCAGTTGCTAACTTTAATGAACACTCTGTATGACCGCACTTGGCAGAAGTGTGTAATATCACTAAAAACCTTGTTTCTGTAGAATCAATACATAATGTCTAAATATGCATATTCCTATGTACCAATGACAGCATTCAGGTTCTGAGGCTCACTCTTAAAACTGTTTCTTAAAAATTATTTTCTGAAAGACTTTACAGAAGCATTCGCTAATATATAACTCATAGCTGGATTTATGCTATTTGTAGCACAACATTACTTGAACTGTTTATTGTTATTAACTGTTAAAATGTATTAAAAACATGTTTCTTGATTAAACAATTAAACAATGGGATTGTAATATTTTAAATTGTTTCTCTGGAGTGTGTCTCCAAAGGCTAGACTTGATATTGAAGTAGATAATGTCTTATTTGCATATGCTAATGAATATTTTGGAAACCATACAGTAAAAAATACTGTACTTAACTAGCAAAGATTCATTGTGAAAACTTTTTGTGTAGTAAAACTTTTGCAGACTGCAGTTTATTGACAAATTACTTCGAATTACTTCAAATGGACCGGTTCTCATACATTAGGACAACTCAGTCTCCCCTCCTAGAAAATCAGCGGAACAATGTCCTCGATTGGCTACCTCAGCCCTGCACTGATGCAAGCCTGCAGACTCCTGGAGCGCATAGTATTTCCGCCCACTTTATCTGAGCAATCTCAACAAACGCTCTTCTCACACACCAAAGTGCCATTCCCCCGACACACACTCCAATCCCTCACCCCACCATCCCATCCCACCTCGGTTCCTGAACGTGGCGTCAAGTCCATTACGCCGGGTGTTAGCGGCAGCTATAGGGTTGCCTTATCGTTAGCAGCGGCGCTAATGTAATGCTATCCTGGGGCCTGCCTGCCTGGCCTGGATTCGGGCAGACAGGGAGTCTGACCGAAGCGTGGCATCGATTCTAATGGGCTTTTTAGGCCTGTAATGATGGGAATCTGTTCACGCCTCAGCTGTCATGCCTAATTACGGCCAACAAAACAATGACTCCATTCACACTGGTTCAGGTTACCTTTCTCCTACTCTCTCTCTCTCTCTCTCTCTCTTTCTCTCTCTCTCTCTCCCTCACACACACACTTGCTCTATCACTCCTTTCCATTCTTTTCACCCACTGAGTGATCCACGCAGAGTGGTTGGCATTCCAGTCTGGTTCAGCTGTGCAAAATATGTATCTTATGTTGACACATCAGGTCTTTGCAACAGGGTATGATCCTATAACGTTTTGATTGACTTGGTAGCCTGGCAAGGCTTTTGAACAACAAGCACAACCCTACTTGTATATGATGCATAAAATATTCAGTATCAATAAAAAAAAAAGAATGCATCAGTGTTGCTCATGAGACTGTATGTATGTGAGAGTTACGAGGGCGAAGCAGGTTTCTGCTCTGAAGTATCATGTAGCAGACCAAATGTGAGGTTTGCGTAGGAGCTTTCGTGCAAGTAATTCCTAAGGCACACACATGAATTTTATAACTGTTGACTTTTGTCAATGACAGGTCAGGTTTGCAAGCATCTGTGGCGCCTGCCGAAAGTTTGCCAAAGTCTTAAATCTCGCCGAGTGAGTCAAGCATCGGCATAAAGCGTCCCTCCACCTCCCACTCAGATGTATATGTACACAAGCTTTCAGCAGGGCACTTAACTTTAGAGTCCCGATCTATAAAGAGATAATTGCTGGACGAGTGAAGGCAATAGCTCCTGCTTCTGGCTTTGTCAAGCTCTATCTTTTGTCTTTGCCCCTTGAATGAGTGTATGTAAGTGTGTGTGTGTCTGTGTGTGTTGACATTGGTAGTGAGTGCAAGGCCTTATGAAAACGTATCTTTGTGAGGAGCATTGCTTGATGGAAAAGTTGTCTCTGACATGGTGGCGCGTCAGTGTTCTTCCTTTACTGTTCAAGGTTATCGTGTGCCATATTCTCTGTGTTCTCTAATGGTCTGAGAGCATGTATATCACTCTTATTTTGTGTTATGTCTCATTTCCCCTTATTTGTTTATATAACACTTTTATTCCCAATATGGGAGCATTGTCTTTTATGATTATTAGTGTACATACTGACACTATAAAATGCTTTCATACACTAAATATTTCACCATATATGCACCGGCAAGCCACTATACCTATCTTGAATCAACACTCATTGTCCATTTTATCAGCTGCACTCACCACAGAGGTGCACTTTAGTTTGCAATTACAGACTCTAGTCCATCTGTTTCTCTGCATCATATGATAACCGTCTTTTTTACGCCACAGGACCACCAGTGAGATGGTTATACTGGATCATTCTCAACATAGCAATTATGCTGGCATGGTAGTAGAAGTGTATCAAACACAGCAGTACTTCTGGAGTTTTTACACTGTGTCTACTTACTCTCTGTTCTATTAGATCAGTCTAACCTGTTGGTCCACCTTGAAGATGTAAAGTTACTGATGGTCTGATGCTGCATGGTTTGTGCTAGTCGCCATCTAGTCCTTTATCATTCATTTCAGTTTTGGTCAGTGCCATTTATAGTGTACAGGAATGATTCAGATCATGACACGAATTTACTAAAATTCTGGAAATGGGCTACCAGGGTTTATGACGTTCAAAAACACTTAATTTGTGGCCTATACAAGACAATGTTAAAATGTGTAATACATTTTTATATAAAATATGTTTGCTACTTCGTATTGTCGCATATTTTGTATGTAACAGGTTTGTTTTTTTGCCCCTGCAAGTCACACACAAACATCTGTCTGTTGTCGGTCATTTTGCATATCGGTCACATGACACTTTGCTGTTAAAGAAGGTTGCTTTTGGCCACAAAGAGTTAAGCCCTCTTTGGCTAACTTCTATGCCTATTTTATAAGTGTCAAACAGCCTAAAATAGTGAAAGGAAAAAAAACAAGAAATAATATTGGATCGTAAGAATGTGTCTTAATGACTGCTGCCATCTCATAGTTAAATGCGTCTACAGAGCCTAGGTCAGATATAATAGTGTACAACACCCAAGCAGTGGCTGCATGTTCCAGGCTGAGTGTATATATCATATAAGCTCCCCAGACAAAAAATTAGTCACATGCATCCCCCTTGTTAAATCAGTCTGTGTTTTGTGCAAGCGAAACAAAACACAGACAATTGTGACTGGTTCAACAGATTCTCAGTTCTCAGCCTGAAACAGCAGGCCTGAAAGAAGCCCACACAAACTGATCATCATTTTTATTTATATAGTGCCTTACCCAAGCTCAAGTACACTTGGCAATAATAAACATGGCTGTCAGACACATGTAGCCTCGACAGTTAAAGACAAAAAAGACCACTGATAGTATGGTGAGCATCATAATAACAATAATAATAATAACAATAATAATAATAATAATAATAATTAATTGGCAAGGACAAAGGGGTAGAAAATGGATGGATGGATGGATGGATGGGCTTCTCCTACTTTTAGTTTTTTGTTTTAATATTTAGCATTTTTAGATACATTTTTATCACAGACACTCCCCCACCACCATCTAGGCATGACTCCTTGAAGACGGGTGGTACTAGAAGGTCGACCACGTGGTACAGGTTTGTCTGGGTGATCACAATGGAAGTCCGTGATCAGAGATGGGTCCGAGATGTCACCTGCTTGGACCCAACATTGCTCTTCTGGTTCCCAGTCCGCTAGACACTGCAGTCCCATTAGTTATATATATATGTGTATGTGTGTGTGTGTGTGAAATTAGCATGCACTCAACTCAGGGCCCTTGTGTTCAGTGAGATTAAAATTAGCTTTAAAATGTTTATTTTTAAATGTACTTAAATGTTGTTCTGTATTTGCTAAATTTTCTGTTTCCATGAATGTGCACGCATTAGATATGTTCTTTCTCTCAAGTGTGCCATTTCCAATAATTTAATGCGATGCCTACACATGATATACCAGATGTTGTGAAAGTGAGACATTTTTGATAATCAGGACAAGGCAGGCAGGGGGGGGGCAGGGAGCTCATTTCTAACTGGTGCTCACCTTTTAAATGGAGGCTTAGCACAAGCACGCCCGCATTTTCAACCCGTTCCTGTGAGCAGCGATTTGAGCCTCAAGCCCACACTGGGTGAAGAATGTCTTTCAGTGACAGATACTAATGTCTCAGCCCGTTGGCTATCATTAAACTTTTCGGTTACCAACAAAGACAGTGATTAAAAACCCACAACAGATAAACGAGGCTTGGAGAAAGTGGTGAGAAGAGCACAAGGGCAGCAGGAGGACATGACCGGCAGCACTGGCAAAGCCCAGCACCTCCCTGAACTCTTGCCTTGCTCAGTTTCAAATCAGCCCAGCCCAGGAGTCCATCAACTGGAGAACTGTTGTTGGCCCTGGCGCCTGCAGGCGCCCCTGCAGTTGCTCTCCAGCACACTAGCCGTTTCTGTCTCTCGAGTCAAAATCCAACCTAGGATGTATATAAACCCTATGACCATTCACTGATGAAGCAAATAATGATTAACTCATTACAACTGGGCATCTCAAAGTCTGCAGAGGTAAGTACAGTAGTCTGAGGAAGGATAAACCACATATTGGGAAAAGGGTGTTGGGTGACTAAGGGTCACTGATTCATGAAGAGAACAAAGGCTATCCCTACTGGCTACTGTGGCAGAAGTCACCAAAATTTTAATGCTGTTACAGAATGTGTCACAACATATGGTGGAGTATGGAGCTGTAAAGCCACAAACCATTCAGAGTGCTCATTTTTACATCACATGGATGGCTGAGTGGTGATCACACAGCTGTGGGATGTGCTAACACCTTTGTGCTAGATGCCACAGTGCACTCTTAGAGGTCTTAAAGTGTGGGATCCAGTTGATCTCCACAGTCAGATCAACAAAGTATAATGCATTTCTATATTTCTATTTTCATTATAATGAATAAATGTTAAATATGTATATTTGCCTATTTTTATAGTG
>JBBIGA010000083.1:12073171-12089141 GCA_037576975.1 Alestes dentex
TCTCTCTCTCTCTCTCTCTCTCTCTATATATATATATATATATATATATATATATATATACATATATACATATATATATAGTAACCTTTGGTAAAAGTACAGTAATATGTTCTACACTGTAAACAGGAAATTTAATGAATGGGTTTACCACTCACACTATTTTGTTCCATAATAAAACAATCCACTCAGAACACAAAAAGAAAACCTATCAAAATTCTAAAATGGCAGGCTAATGATATAAAAACCCACCAACATGCTGCAAGGCTCTCGAGAGACTGGGCAGGTCTGGCCAGAATCCAAAATAAGCACGGGCTTAAATTAGCACATGCAGTACTTTACTCACCTTATTTAGCATCAGTCTGCTAAAGCAGTGCCAGCCACGTTCAGGTGATGGCTGAACTCCTGCTCCGCAAGCAACAATAATATGATTAGCTCACATTTCCTCTTCCTAGGTAACTCTGTGCATGCTTTGTTTTGCCAGCTCAGGCTGACGTTTCTCTGGGGTCCGCCCTGCTCGAGAGCGGGCCCGTAGTTTCTGTTGCTGAATCTGGTGTGTCGTGGCTTGCCTCTGAACGGAGGGAGTCTTCCAGAGAGGCCTCACTCCCCTCAGGTGTTGGGCCGGGTGGAGTCCGTCTGTTTCCACCAAGGCTGTGTCAGGGTGGCGTTTGCTCAAAACACAACCGAGTGTGCGTGAGTTCGTGGAAGGTGTTGAGTCACATGGCTTGGCATGCAAACCTCTCATTAAATGCGATGACTCACTGAAATTGATTCTTAAAAGCATTGGCGTAGTACCTTTTTCTTTGTTTTTATTATAGCCTTGCTCGTATCTGTAAAAAAAAAATGAGACAACATGCAATTTATGCAACAAAATCCATATTTTTTTCTGTGAAAAACAAAAAAAGATCAAAGCTGGTTTCATGAAGACTGTGGAAGCTATTCTAATTGTTTTGCTCATTCAAAAATAATGGATACAGGGCATGACCTCTTAATGGTGGACTGGCAGTCCTCCAGGGCTCAACATTCATTCCTTGAATGACAATAAGCACCTTGCGTTTTTGTGTTCTTATCACCCTCGCTAATCCAGTGAGACAAGCTGGCTTGTAATCCGCTGCATCAAAACCGCAAAATCCCTGTTTTTAATATCAGATCTTAACAATCGTAACACGGGATAAACGCAACTTCTTGTCATTATCCAGGTCGCCTCGCCACTGTAGGCCATCCCAGATTTAAGACAGTGGAGGAAATCTGTGTGTTACCAGGTCCTTTGCCAAGATTTAAACAGACAAGGTTATTTCGGTATATGTGTTCAGTTTTACATTTGAATTTGATTACAGCTTTAATCTCAGTGTTTGGGGCTGATATCTGCGTTTGCTACTGAACGGCTACTTTGTTTATCCACCTTCACCAACACTTTTTCTGGTGTTTGGTGTTCACGATGGTATCAAAAATAAAAAACAACACGATAAAATTCATACTTTCATACAATCAACTGACTTTTCACCCCAAACCACTGGTAGACCGCCAGCCTGACAGCATGGCTAGTTTCGTCACATATTGGCGGCTTCCGTTGTCTTCAGCAGGAACAGGTGTTTGGAGCCACACAGATCTGTGTCAGTTCTGGATTATGCATGTGTCTGAGGGATTGTACACGGCACGAAGGACCAGTGTGATGCTGCGCAGATGATGTTTATGGATTAAGATGCAAGGAGACCATGCTAAATTTGTGAGATAATGCCATCTTTTATTTGGTGCCGTGTTTCTTCGCACTGTAGAGATCTACTCATATCTGCTACAGCAAAAAATAGATGCTTTCTATTACTGGTAACTCATTCTTTAGAATATTAAAGAAATGGTTTGGGAAAATATATGCTTCACAGTTTCCCCCCCATACACCGTTTATAGTCAATCAACCAGAACACGCTTAGTATCCAAAATACACTTCTTTTGTTTTGTGCTGGAGCGACACATTTAATAACAAACAAGCAAACTAGCTAACAAGAAATTTAAGCTTTAGTCCTATAAGTCAGCATTTATGCAGTTATCTATAAACCTGGGTCCTGTTCCATGAAACAGGATTAAGGGAAAGTCTGCCTTATTTCGAGGGAAAGTAAGGGAAAGTAAGCTGACTTTCCCTTAATCCTGTTTCATGGAACAGGACCCTGGTTTAAACTACAGTATGTCACCCAGGTGAACACAACAGAAGCAGCCATCTTGAAGCTTACATTGCATCCACGCATGTATCCACTTTTAGACAAAAGAGTACATGACTGAATGTAGCAAACCACATAAGTTAATCTATTTCTGAATGATTCTGAATTAGGCTCCTCCCCCAAACAACCCAAACAATAATTACTGCTCCATTCATTTTGATCATGAAAAATGAATGCATGTAGAAACAATAAAACAATAAAGAACTAAAAGGAAATGTATCTTTGTAAGTATCTTTGTAAATAAAAAGAAAACTGCAAAAGTACATATACTGCAAAAGTAACTGATACAAATAATCAGAATCAGAATCAGAAAACTTTATTTATCTCGGAGGAAATTGCTTAAAATACTTAATTAAAATACTACTCCTAAATAATAATAATAATAATAATAAGAAAAATGATAATAATAATAATAATAATAATAATAATAATAATAATAATAATAATGATAAAAAGAAGAAGAAGAAGAAGAAGAATTACATTTTTGTAGGGGTCCCTTGGTGGCTTTGAGCTCCCTAAGTGACCCTAAGGCACTCATAGCAAGACACGGCTTACTTCTGAGCTACATCAGCCTCATACCCCATTACAGAACTGGACAGACCGAACACGACTTGGCTGAAACTGAAAAATATGGAAAACTAGACGAATTAGCTGTTTTTGCCAAACTGTTCCTTTAACAAAAAAAAATATTAAACCGCAGGCCTATTTCAGCCCTTTGGGGCTTAAATGTACACTTCATCAAATAGTTATGGGCTTGTCAGTCTCGGATAGCAAGCTGCCATCCCCATTTCCAGTGTCCGGAAACGGCAGGCAGCCAGAGCGGCGGGCATGCAGACATGCTGCAGTGATTGGAGCCCTAATGAACTTGGACGTTTGCTCGGTGTACAGCTGCTGTCCCTGCACGTCTCTGTGTGTCTGCGAGTCGATGCGAAACCTTCTACGGCTAATGAGATCAATCCAAGCTGCTGTAGCAGCAGTAGCAGCAGCAGAGGCGCTTCGCCCTGGCCGCAGAGGTGAACGGTTGGGAGAGAATTCATTAGTGCTGTAGACAGGTGGCTAGTGTTACAGCTTTCGATGTGAAAAGTCTGCAGCCTTCGGCCACGTTCAGGACCTGTAAGCAATACTGCGGTATGACATTTCCTCCGAGCCAAGAGGGAGCTGATTAGAAAATGGGCTGTGATTAAACAACAGGGCCAAGATCCTTATCAAAATTTAACATCATTTCTCCCTCTCTCTCTCTCTCTCTCTCTCTCTCTCTCTCTCTCTCTCTCTCTCTCTACCTATCTATCTATCTCTCCCTCATTTCTCTCCTCGTTCCCCCTCCATATCTAGCTGCCTCTCCAGGGAGCTGCCTATAAGTACTCCATCAAGCCAACTGCATTATTGTAATTTTGTCCCAGGAAATTAGCAAAGCTGAGCGGCGCCAATTAGAAGTCAATAGCTGGCTTTATTAATCGAGCTAGCCATCACACTTGATTAGATTATGCAAGGGGCCTGCTTGCATGTGTGTGTGTGTGTGTGTGTGTGTGAGGTTATATATGTACATATATATTTATATACGTGTGTGTGTGTGTGTGTGTGTGTGTGTGTGTGTGTGTGTGTGTGTGAGAGAGAGAGTAATGCTGACTGCTGATCCTGTCTCATTGCTACTGTCTGCAGGACACTCAAAGCTCACTAATATGTTGATATTGACCCTTTTGATTACAGCAGCTCACACAAATGACAGCCAATGGGGAACAAGGGTGTTGCTGAAACAGGGAATATATCGTCCCTGCCAGAACCCTGCCAGAGTAACCATATGTTTCCCTTTCAATGTAAGTTAATGCAACAAGATATTATTGTAAGTCACTTCGGACCATTTCTATTGGTCCATCTGTCATTATATTGTGATTTTTTTGAAAACCTTTCCATAGCATGAAAATAAAAAATAGTTGACATTGTTTTATGAATCATAGACAATTTCTAGAAATCGGTTAGTGGAAATACTATAAAACATAAAATGTGAATAGTGCAGATGCAGTCGGACCTACCAAGTTTTTGCTTTTGTAAGTTTAGCACTTCATTGCTAACAAACTCTGGGAATCAGAATCAGAAAACTTTATTGATCCCAGAGGAAACTGTCACTCAAGCCGTTTCATTAAGAAGCGCTGGATGAACTGGTGTCAGCAGCTGGTGTACGTGCATTTCAGGCACTGAGTAATATGTATATATCTATGAATTCAGAATTTACAGCTGTGTTATCTTAAGTACACTCTAGGCACCTGTAGCTTAGCACTGCTTTGAGGCATGCAAGCCAGGCTCTCACACGAGGGGGTTAGTTTTTACATTATGTTACAGTGTTAATAAATTCTATTTAAAGTAAACACTGAGAGCTGTGCATATCAATAATGCTGCTATGAAAGTAAAATGACCTGCTAATATAGCTCAGACACAGGTTTATATTGAATTAATTAGGTTTGCATCAACATACAAGATTTTTCTCGCAGTGCTTTAGGCTGAACTGCTTACAAACGGTAGCTGGTAGAAGCAAAGTTTTCACTGGTTGCAGGGATCTGTAGATTTCTAATGTTAAAAATGTTGCCTGAAATTTCTTTGAAGAAGAAATGGGCAAGCATAAGAACTTCAACAGGGGTCAAATTGTGATGGCTAGACGACTGGGTCATGGCGTCTTCAAAATTAGGTTTTTGGAGTGTTCCCAGTATTCAGTGGTCAGTACCTATCAAAAGTGGTCCAAGAAAGGACACCTGGTTAACTGGCAACAGGTTTATGAAGGTCATGAGGGGAGTGAAGGCTGGCGGATCCAATCCGATCCCACTGAAGAGTTACTGTTAAAGAAGGGGCGGCACCAGCATGCATTTTGAGAAGAAGAATGCTAGAACTTTGGCTCCTAGCATTCATGTGGATGTAATTTTGACATGTACCACCAGCCTAAATATTGTAGATTAAGTATGAATCTTTATGACAACGATATACCGTAATGGCAGCGGATTCTTTCAGCAGGATGATGCACTCCGCCTCACGTCAAAACATTGTTCTGAAACATTTTTGGAACATTTTCCTCTAAATTCCCCAGATCTCAGCCTGACTGAGCAACTGTGGGATGCGCTTGTAGAGTTCAGGTCAGAGGTGCTCTGGCAACATTGGGGGTACACAATATTAGGCAGGTAGTTTTAATAGTAAATATTTGGTATATCTAACTGTGAAGTTTTTTTTAAAACGTTGAACTTGTGCGGATTATCGCATGAGTGCCGATTCTTTCCCCGCTATACTTGATCTTGAGCATAATCCTGAATATGCTGTGTGATTTCTTTGACCTGTTTACAATCCTCTGTAACACTTTCTAATCCCTCCTTGACACTGATCTTCTTTTCACAACACATGTTCATCTTGCCAGGGACAGGGACACCAGAGAAAGATGAAATGACAGAAAAGAATATGCAACTATTTCCATCTTTCTCTCTTTTTCTTACTTTGATCTGTGTTTTCATTCTTGTCAAGTGGGTACCTCCTCATATTTTCCCAAGAGACAAAGGTATAATAGAGGACACTTTAAAAATAAGCAGTTTTCCCTTACCCTAATATCCAATATGTGTTTGGTGTCTGCAGTTTGTTTCTTTAGCTTTGCACTGGAGCCACAAGATTAGTGTAGCTAACAGGTTATGGAAGCTTATGCATGCATGACTGGATCAACACATGCCTCAAAATAAATGTCAAACAGATTTACATCTATGTTCCCTAGATAAAAATGTATTTACAAAAGTAAATTGAAAAAAGTGTGTAAAGACTTTGGCATGCAGATTGCCTAATGTGGTGGAAGCATCCATGAGCTGTTAGCTACGTTAATCTTGCAGCTCCAGTCCAAAGAGGCAATCTTCATTCACCAAATAATGTTAGACTTTAAGAGGACAAAACTGCATAAACGACCAACTGTCACTTTAGAGATCTACATTGTCTAATTTACCAAACATGCATTGAATTTCTAGAAAACCTGGCTACTTGTTCTATCCAATTTTAGTTTACTTCTGATTTGAGCAACACCGTTGCAAGCTCACAAATCTAGCTGTACAGTTACTGAAGCCATTTTAAAACACACTCTTCATGTTATTTCCTCTGGTGTTCTTTTCATTCCTCTAATTGAAAAGATTGGTTCTGTTTGAACACATGGTCTTTCTGAAAGGTCCAATATAAACCACATGGAACCACAAAGAAGAAGAATAATAAGAAAGAAAAGAAAGAATGAGTGAAAGTTGGCAAGCAAGTAAACAAGCAAGCAAGCAAGCAAGCAAGCAAGCAAGGGTCCAAAAAGCTTTACTGGCAAGCAGAAAAAATGTGCAAGCACAAGGATCTGGATGACTTTGACAACTGTGATGGCTACACAGCCAGATCAGAGCATCTGCAAAACTGCAACTTATGGGGTGTTCCTCGTAAGCGAAGGTAAAATGGGTTGGCTCAGGGTGTGTAGACAGAAATGGACAAATGTATATTTAAAAATTTAAGACAGTTTTACGTATTTTAAGACAAGTGTGTGATTTTGCTTATTGGTGTAATGGATGCATTCATTACTTGGTAGCCTTGTTGCTCCAGACAAATAAAACATTGAACCCAAAACTACATTATGGAATAAAAAGGGGGGGAAATTGTGTAAATGTTCACCAAACATTCGATTTAAAGAGCTATGTAAGCTTGTTTATCGAACATGTAGCCTTACCCAGAAGCGCCATATGCATTACATGTGTTGCACTGTATGTGACAATGTTGATCTGTAGTGTCCTTCTCATCCAAACAATCAATAAACAGTAAACAAACAGTTTCTGGGAAAACTTGGCTGCTTCCACAATCAAGTTAACACCACTGAAAGGTTAAACCACAGTTTTTACACTCAAATGGACAACACGCAAGATTCACCACGTCCCTCGTGGCCTTAAACAACTACAGCAGACTGTCGGCAAGCCTAAGAAAAGTGTGCTGAATCTGGGGAGAAATCTCAGAGGGCAAGGAAGCCTCTCTGAATGACAAGTCTCACTTTTTCACCCGTCTCACCCATAGTCTTTCAGCCATGAAGACTATAACAACAGGACTTCACAACTCTTCTGATAGCAACCGGTTTAAGGACGTGCCACGGCAACTCTTTTAACACCAAGCCGTGCGGCAGGGAGTTTGGAGCGAAGGCCCCAGACGGCACCAGCAGCTTTTATTTGGATCCACTGGCCCAGAAAGTACAGCTCCCCCGCGGGCCCTCGTCTTCAGGCTGCTAGCTAAGCCGCTGTGACAGCTACACAGTTTAACAGTTGCATAGCTCATCTCTGCCACTCGTCCAATGAGAATGACTCAAGAGGGACAAGGGTCTGGAGCTGCCGCCGAGGCTGAGTGCAACACAGTGGCTGACGGGCAAACATTGTCATCTGCGATGGCACTCAAAACAGACTTTATGGCATGTTAACGATGAGGGGCTATAGAAAGGATCACGTTTAGAGGGATGGGATACGTTTCAGATTCTCTAGGCTGACGAGCGTCAATATACAAATGGAGCGAGGCCTGAGCAATCTGACGAAATCTGTGCCAGGAGTGAAATTTCTCTAATAGTTTCCAGTGTGGTCTTATGGGTGCATACGGCTGCATAAAAGTCATGCTACTGTAAATTCTTTAATTGATTTTGTACCACTCAGTCGTATGAGATGAAATGGAATGGGTAACCCTATGGCTTTTCTTTCTCGATTTTAATATTGCGAACAAAGAAATGGAATGGAATGGAAAACCACTTTGCTCGCCTGACTCACCATGTTGTTCATCAATTATGCGCATTGTGTCCAAATGTAATTTTGAGAAATGTAGGCGTACCAGCTCACTCTAATCAAAAGTTGTATTCACATTGACTTGCTTTGCTCGAGTCCTTGACAAAACCATGCACTCAAAAGCACCTAAAATTTCACCTATGCATCGGGTTCACCTATGTATTTGTATTCAGTCGTCTGCTGTGGTTACTGGTTAGAAAGAAGAAACCGTTTAAACAGGTTCACATACCTGAATCACATGTTCAAGCGCTGATTGATACTACTCACATTCATGACCTCTTCTGCTGACAACAGCCATAACAACATTCCATGTCTTCTCTCACCTGAGCGCAAGCCTGTGGCCTTTAGATGATCTTCCAGCACACAATTTACCTTTTTATGGCAGCTCCAACTCAAACAGAGGCCTATATTTAGCATGTTCAACGCTCAAGTTACTCTTGTTACAGTATATAATCACTACGCCTCCCAACCACAACCAACCCTTAGAAATTGTAATTATTGCCGGTGCTAACAAAATCAGAGTGTAAGTTGATTTTGTTAGCGCCGGCAATAATTACAAGCTATTTCTTACTAGGAACTCCCTGAAACAGAGAAATTTTGGACATTTTTATAACATTTAGTTCATATTGCAAAGAAGAAGGGACCTTTTCATATGACTTGAATGAAGCTACTTTGCGTTCCTGTCCTTTATAATTTAATATCCTTTTATACAGAAACACTTTTATTTAAAACAAAGAATTTTAAAACATTTCTCTAATAAAACAATTGTCTGGATTGTGATGAAACATTATTCATTGGATCAGACTAATATCTGGGTATTCTAAGGATTTGCTGTAAATTTTATAATTCAAACGTGTTAAACTGAAGTTGAACAGTGCAATTTCTTTTCATGTCCCTGACACACAACTGGTCATATTCCAGAAGGACTTTGGCACCTGGGTTATGAAAGAAAGTATGTCTCAGCTTGCCAAGACCTTTCCAGTGCCACGGCACTCAATTAGAGTATCCGCTTACTGATATGTCTATTCAAAATTCAATATATGCATCATATGAAAGATGTGATTTAGTGAGAACCTTGATTTGCCTGCTTTTGTTCGGTTTAATGGTGCTTTGGAAGGAAAGTAGAGCACAGTAATATAGATTGAATGTGTCTCATACATTAGCTCGATGAATACTCCCATACAGGCTGAGCCAAGACTGAGCCAAAGCATTAGTTCTTGAAGAGAAAAAAGCACATGCATACAATAAGATACTTTCCTCTTATACACAACAGTAGAAATGTGAGCACTGTACATGTTAACTTCCCCACAACACCTTAAAAATCGGCGCCTAAATCAAACCACATGTTGCATTTCCTGAGTTTAAAATCCGTTGTGCCAGCATGCAATCAGTCGAACAAATCCTGAATTCTTCGTGAGCATGTTGGGTAATGAACAGAGATGTTAACACTCCAATATGATGTCTTCACTTCCCATGAAACTCATATGCGCGCTGCACTCTTTCCCCGGGCCCATTCGAACAATGACCACCATTCATTTCGGCCAGTCTTGTGAGAGCAACTCGTCCCGTGAGTGAAAACAAGGACACTATCGGATCTGAACTGCGCTACCCTCAAAAAAACTGCCTGAGGACATGCAAAATGTGAATCAACAGGGTTTGGTGTAAACAAATAAATTCATAACCCTTGTACTTAAGAAAACACTATGCCAGTTGGTGTTCATGCTGCTTGCGATGTGTATATATCAGTCTTTTCTCAACCACAGCTAACTCAAACAAGCACACCGCGCTCGCAGTTCACAGGACGGATTAATGCAAAGGGAAACAACCTTGTGGTTGGCTAAACGCTAGTACTTCAACAAACTTTTGGCGGAAATAATACCCAGTGACCGCAACCACAGCAAAAGAAAATACCAGAAAAACCACAGGAGAGTGAATGTTGAAGATCATTTTTCTCCTTGTTTAGTGGGGTCAATATTTATTTCAAGCATTCTTCGGAACCCATGATACATGTTTACCAAGCACACAGAGTGGGTGGAGCTCCGTTAAGGATTCATTCAGCCACCAGCCTGCTAATTCTTGGACCTCTTTACATTTCACTAGGAGTCTCAGTAGCTGAAGGATCACTGCTCCTGGGACGGATGTTTGATCTTCTAACGTGAGACATTTGCAGATGTGAACACCGGTTCATGCATCCAGTCACTGACTAGATGCATGAGGGGTTCGGACAATGATTAATTTTTTAAGAATCAAGGATGATCTGCAGCACAAGACCGGGTATCAATGTCACTGTGTACCATTCATCATGTTGGGATTACGCAATAGTAGTTGCTGTTCTGACACCAGGAATGTCAAAGTCACCTCAGGTAGCCATAAATCGTAGCATGTGGTTAAATACAGCCCATGACAGTGATGGAAACGTGTTGTCAGACTGGCGACCTTTGGTATGCTTGCTCACACAAAAACCAGAGAATTGAGCATGTCATAGTGACAAACAAGTCAACACGAGGTTGATGGGAACCAGAAGCTGTCATGGGTAGCATGTAGTATATGCAGTCCATATATGGAAACTATGCAAAAACAACCAGTTTTGAATTCATTGTTTTTGTAATGACATCAAGATCAACACATTTACACACTTCTTCCAATCCAGCCTACAGCAACTCAGTCCCACCTAATCATGATAGTCAGAAGGACAGTTTAAGAGACAAACAGGAGTTTGAAATATTGTTTTTGGTATAAACCATCAAAAAATGGCATCAGTGGACCAAAGGATAAGAAAATATCCCTTACTCTACTGAGCACTACCAGTGAAGGCCCAAACCCAGTAGTTCCTTTTTTCACTCAAAATCTTGAGCAGGTACAACATTAAGGAAACTATTTTTTAATTTTTGCATTTAAAACATAGTCACATCCAGAAATAGGGATATTTCCATTCATACTTTCAAAAGCTTGAAAACCGGGCCATGAACCTTCTTTTGACAGGCTGTCATTCACGTTGAGGGACTTTTTGTTCTGAGCTCTGTATAAGCAAACAAGTGCAAATCCATCCATCTGTGTCACGTACGTGAGCGAGGAACACAACTTTTTTTGTAAATATATTTGTACAACATAAACAATGTTGTCAGTTATCCCAGACAGAAGGGCTAGTTGTAACAGTAAACATTAGCGAAAAAAAAAAAATTCTGAACATGGTATTTTATGAAAATAATATATATGTATCTATTCCTGGTTTCTGTTTCTGTTTAAAAAATTGATTGGAGGCTCTCACTTTGATGAAAAATGATTGTTAAATATAATACATTAAAATAGGTATAAAGTCTATGACTCATAAACTCAGAAAAAAAAAAACTTTGAAAAAAGGTTGTTTCATGGAATAAAAGCAAAATTTAGCATGAATCAAGGTCTGGCCGCTATGACATAGGTTACCATGAGAAAGTATAACCTTGAACCTGTTTGACAACTTTTTTTCTCTGCATCAGGTTGTTCACCAAGTAAATTAAGATACTTTACATGAGAATGTTTAGAACTCCACTCCACTGTATTTTCATTATTAAATTATTAGTATTTTGATGCTCCAGCCCTGCTATATGATCTTTTTTAGGCAAGTTTTGTGGAAGATTTTTATATGAAAAAGGTGAATTAAAGGGTTTATAAATAAAACCAACTGGACTGTTCTTAAATGAAGAATTTCTGTATTTTTCCCTGACAGGTATTGGCCATGCCTGGGGTACTGAGAGACCATGGATAGATTGATCCGTGGCTCACCATAAACTCACATTAATTAAGAGATTGTCTCGGTGGCTGAGGAGAACAGGCAAGTGATTATATGTGGTGTGATAGCTTTGCCCTGCGAAATGTGTTTCTTATAAGAGGTTTTCATGAGAGCAAGCAATTGCAAAAGAAGTCTTTGTTATGTGTTTTCTCATTTCAAAGAGAGTAGTCAAATCCTTTTGTTTAGAAACTCAGAGGGAATTGGCTTACCGAAACTGCACCATGGTTCAAATCACTTTTTGCCTTTGATTGGAGATGGCAGGACAACAAATGAGTTTCGTTCACTCTTTTGCCCTGAGATCACTTTTATTAAAACCTCAAGACTCAATTTTTTAGCTGAGCCAGATACCTACAAGTGTGATACACTGACATGTTTCTCAGTGTATAGGTACTACTGTTTCATCTTAAGGTGACCAGAAGGGGAACTGTAGTATCCCATGTATGGTGGGAATATTGAGTGTTTTTTTACCCCTTGTTTTAGGAGGATTTAAACAAGGAGGACCAAGCAGTGGACCTGAACTTTTAACTTGATATTGTAACGCACTTCCAGTCTGCAATTGATTCTCTGGCTGAGAGGAAATGAGGATGTAGGGCGGGTTGAGCTATTTAAAATGGCTGCTTTCTGTTGTTCAGGGCTGGACTTGGGACGGATGTTTGGCAGGAGGATAGGTACCACAAATGGTTTATTTCCCTATGCTGGGGGAGTTTGTTGGTCACAGCTGACTGTGTGGACTTGGCACTGTGGGAGGATCGGCGTGACTTAGAAGGAGTTGAGCCTGCCAGTGACCCAGCGCTGAGCTGCACAGTGACTGTTGTCCTGTCTCTCCCTCTCTTCCCATGCATAGGTCTGGCTGCAAATGTAGTTAGAACTGAAAGGGGCTGTTTCCAGTGGCAGTGGAGGAGCCCTGGCAGTGAGGGATGGTATGGTGGCAGTTGGCAGTGAAAGTGAGGTATGGAGGCTCAGGCATGTGGCAGAGTCAAGCCTCAAAAAAGGAAGTCAGCTTTTTCATCTGGGCACAGTTGGAATTGTCTTTGGGATTAGGTTGGGTGGGGGGAGGTCAGAGCACTACTTGTTCTCTTCTTCCAGTATACCCCTACAGTGAAGCGGCGTGATTGGGGCAGGTACATCCAGAGCTGCTGAGGCATTTGGAGAACTCCTCTTTGTGCCACAGAATGAGAAATAGAGCTGGCGAAGAGAACTGTGATACAGGCCCCTACCTGAGGTACTGTTAATTGGAGATTGTTTGTATTGAGTTTGTTTTGTTATATGGATTATTTTCAGGTCAGTTTATTTGGGGTATCATCCTGTGAATACTTGATTATGTATCCCCTCCTGCTGTGCTTCTCCCTATGGGTGGAGTATAGCAGTGTGTGGGAGATTGCTGTGGGGCACTGGGAGGAGAACTGATGGGAAGTGTGACATGGGCCCCTGTGAAACAGGAGCTGCAGTGGTTGATTCGATGAGTGACCTGTCTCACCTTCATCGAGGCTTTTGGAGGGTTGTGGATCAAGCATTGGGAGGCAAGTCAAGCGGCTGCTTCTACAGCACTCCCAACCGTAGCTTCATACTATCAGCAGCAATGTGGCCTGCAGGGTTCTACAGTGCGATGACCAGTGCTGGCCCTGCATATGTGTTTAGATCAGGTCTCCCTAGGTTTGACAATCTAGGCCACCAGAATTGGTGTGTGTGTCAGGCTGTGGCACTGAAATGGATAAATGCCCCTCCATGTGTGTAACCTCCAAATGTACCCAGTGGAACTTCCCCCCACTGCCTCTTGGCCCAAGTGGAGAGGATTGTGCTAGGTATTTTGATTAGGTCCAACAGGAGTTGGTTCTGTGGTCACCTCAGGGGGATGTGGTGTGTGTGGGTTGCAGCCAGTGATGAACACCCTGCCAGAGGAACTGCACAAGTTGGGTGGACATGGCAAGGGGGTCACGCTGAACTAGATGAGGCAGCTGTTGGAGATGTGGCAGATGGTGCTCACCTAGGGAGATGATGACCATGTGAAGACAGGTGTGGTGTCCCTTTTAGGGATTTCAGCTCCAATCTGTGAGTGCTATAGGTTAATCCTATCAAGCCTCTACCCAGAGGTGAAGGGACTTCTTCAATCAGTGCTGGAGGGTGTGATGGTCCAGGAGAGCTTGAGTCCAGCTGTGGTGTGATCTTTTGTCGATTCCACTAGGAATATGGCAGGGATGGGCTAATGGCTCCTGCACCAGTTGTCCTTGTAGGTGCGTTGAACAGTGTTGGTCCTTGAGGGCAAGCCCCAGCGGGTGTAACGGTCCTCAATCTCCACAGACAACTGGTGCAGGTAAAACTGGTGGGGGGTGGCTGCAAAAACATCAGCAGTTGCTGTGGGTGGCCTGTGCGGTTGGAGGGTTTTGGACTGAGAACAAGAGCAACAGCTGAGAAGGAAGAGCCATGCCTGGACATTGGCACTGGGGGAGTTGGTCCTGTTGAGGAACTTCCAACATGGCAAGGAGGACAAGGAGAACCCCTAGTGACAGCGTCAGCTGTGGGTGGTGGTCAGGCAGTGGGACTCGCAGATGCCAGTGTACCATATCTGGCCAGAGGGTAAGGGGGTCTTGTTCAGATTATCCAGTGGTGACACCTGTGAACCTATCCTCTGGGATGGAAGCCTCCGGGAGCAGAGGATGAGCGATGGAGGATAGAGGTTAGCCCTCAGTCTGTAATATTAGGAGCTGGAGACTGACCCTGCTAGGCAGAGATGGAGTCACCTGTGGAGTGGAGGGCACATGCACAGGGAGCTCCCCCATCAGTTCCTGAGCCAGCCCCTTTATAAAGATTGGCATGGGCCATCCTCAAGGTAAGGCCAGCCTGGTACCATGAGTATGGGATAAGTGGTCGGGACAACCAGTACATTCACGGGCGAGGAGTGTAGTGACTTGTGTATGGTGAGGTGGTTTGTTTTTCTTTCCTTGTTTTGGTTGTTTTGGGGCCTAAAATTTAACATTTCATCAGGACATGCTTTCTGCAATTGATTTGCCATCTGAGAGGAACTGAGGGCTGGGTGAGAAGCCTATTTGAGACGCTGACTCTTCTTTGTTCAGGGGTGGGCATGGAACAGATGTTTGGTGTGAGGATCCATTCAATGCATGGGGAGTTTGTTGGACATGGCCAACTGTGTGGACTAGATGCTGTGGGAAGATCAGCATGAGCAAGAAAATGTTGACTCAGGTAGGGGCCCAACCAAGCACTGAGCTGCGTAGCAGCCACTGTCCTTTCTCCCTCTCTCTTCCTGCATTTAGGTTTGCAGGCTTGAGGTGTGGTGAGAAGCAAGTTGGGCTACTTCCAGCAGGGGTGGACAAGGCCTGGCGGCGGGGGATGACATGGCAGAGGTTGGTGGTGGAAGTGAGGGATGGAGGTTCAGACATGCTTCACACTCAAGTCCCAAAATAGGGAAGTTGGCTTTATGTCTAGTAGTAGTGGAATTGTCTGTGGGGTCAAGTTGGGTGAGTGAGTGCTTCTATGTTGTTCTCTCCTTCCAGCATACAACTGCGGTGAGGTGGCATGACTGGGCCTGATGCATCCAGAGCTGCTGGAGCATGAGGAAGGGAACTGAGGGCTGAGATCCAGAGTGAGTACAGCAGGAAAGCTGGACAGCAGAGCTGGTGAAAGGAATTGTGATGCAGGCCCCTGCCTCAGGGACTGTTAAAGTTCTTTTCAGGGCAAATTTATTTGGGGCAACCAGGTTAGGGGAATAGGTTGGTAAACAGAAGCATAATTGATAAAACCTGAGGGCCACAGCTGCTCTGGATCCACCACAGAACCATTCAAGGGTTTAAATCACAGTGTTAAATACTCTTGATCACACATACAACCCTCTAAACTAATGTTTCTTTGCAGAACCTACAAACCATAATTCCAACATCTCCCAAAGTTCCTGTAATCTGTATTGTGTGGTGTGGGTAGGTCTCCACTGGACAAGGACATGCCCCCAGTCAAAATAAAACATCTACTACAAGTCATCCGTTTGCATTAGCACTACTATTTTGCAATATGTCATTGGTCTTGATTTTTTAAAAATGGTTTTGAAAGTGACCATTCTTTCATACATGAACAGCAAAAAATTCTTACTCTACATTTAACCCATTCACTAAGTGAAGCAGTGGGCAGCCAGGAACACAGCGCCCGGGGAGCAGTGTGTGGGGACGGTACCTTGCTCAGGGTACCTC
>JBBIGA010000083.1:12138151-12152951 GCA_037576975.1 Alestes dentex
AAGTATAAAAACACTGCTGTAATCAACACTCTCCTCTCGCAATGAGACCAGTTGGATGGTAAAACACTACTAGAAGTGAAAGGTAATTATTGCCATTTTGTTTAAGAGTGAAGGAGAGATTTCTTTTCTTTGAATTATTCATGTTTTGTAAACACTGCACCATTTCTCTTATTTTGATGTTTTGTCATTTCCCTTAAAATGATGCTTGAAATAACAATATTTTTATTTGGAAATGAGGAGAAATATTGTCAGCAGTTCTTAAAAACTAAGGCAAATCTGTTCAGTTCAATACTTATAAAAGATGAAACCTGAGAAACTGAATATTTTTGCAGTGCTCTCTTATTTTTTCCGGCGCTGTATGTTTGAATGAGAGGATATATTTTAGCTTAGTGTACATATACTCTTGTTTCATGAAAAGCAAAAAAGAAATGTTTACAATTTCTTGAAATCAAAATGGGAAAAGGTGGGAAGTCATTACAGGTTGTAAAATGAACATATATATATATACTTCATTGTTTATGTAACTACATAGTTACTTCTATGGGATAAGTACAATACTTGGCTTATACAGTTTAATCCCTTATGTTTGCATTAGGGAATATTTGAAATAAATACTTCTTGCAAGTGGTCACAGAGCTCCTGGACATGAGCAGGGGACGAGAGAAATTGTAGCGGAAGAGCTGAGCATCTGAGCACGCCAGATCCTGCCTAACCAGATTCATCCCCTCTGAGGTAGAACATTCCAAATCCCGTTAGGGCTACATGATACGTAAATAGGAGTAATCTGGAGGAACAGTGCTGTTCACACACACACACACACACACACACACACACACTCACATGGGGTAATAAGAATGCCTCCTATATTATATTTAAATATAACCATATATAAAACAATTGTGTCCCATTTGTATTACGTATACCGATATGTAAAACTAATAGTATAGTATGTGCCATCTTCCATACAGTGTGTGTGTGTGTGTGCACGTGTGTGTGTGTGTGTGTGTGTGTGTGTGTGTGTGTGTGTGTGAACAGCATTGTTCCTCCTGATTACTCCTATTTACTTATCATGTAGCCTTAACGGGATTTGGAATGTTCTACTTCAGTGGGGATGAATCTGGTTAGGCAGGATCTGGCGTGCTCAGATGCTCAGCTCTTCCGCTACAATAATAATAATAATAATAATTTTATATATACCTTTCGGTTTTAAAAAATGTGCATAAAAGCATTTTATCAATTCAACTGATTACTTTGGTCTTAGTGTTTTAGGTTAGGCCTTCAATTCCTGGTTTTCCAGGGAATGAACAAGACACTGTTATCTTGTAAATATACAAAAACAAATGTGCACACAAACACAGGCGCGTATGAATACATTCTGTGTTTCTCAGTACTAGAGAGTCAAAAGTTCATGAGGATTTGAAAGTTTAATATCAGAGCAAGCCTAAGCCTTCGCTCCATTGAGCGCGTCTAGAGAGAGAGTCGAGCCTGATATGATGAGATTTAAATGTTTCAAATAGTATGGGATTTGTACTTTAATCACAAAAATCCTTTTGGCTGCTACATAAGCACCATTTCTGAGCAATGAGTGATGAGCAGCGTTCACACATGAAGCACACAAGGTGTATTGATCAGCTTGGGATATTTGACAAAGTCATGTGATGCCAAAAGGCATGTGCATTTAGACACGTGTTATTATAAAGATGCCATACAAAGTAATTGAAGCGATTCCATAGAAGTACTTGGAAGCAAAGCACATTTAATTCCCTAAATAACTTTTTAATGGATGGTTCTTTCAAGAAATGGTTCTTTTATAAACGTTCGTCAACCTGTTTTGAGGTTGACGAACGTTTATAAACATACCAAATGCAAATGTAAAGCTTCTACAACAGTTCGATGTGGTTGGGTTTTTTTTTTTTTTCTGAGAGCAGCCCAAGCCAAGAACCATTTACGAATCTTTATTTTAAAGACTGTTCCAAGGAGAGAGTGATTCTGCCACGCAGTAAATGAACCATTCCATCAAAAAATCCTTACAAGTGATTACCAAAACAGAGCCATGACCTCTCCGGGACTAGCTCTGCCTTTAGTAACATTGAAAATGCTAAATGTTGACAGTGCAAAATGCATTGGTTGTGCTGTTGAGGGCATATGCCATTGCATTACAAAAATAACTGGCCTGCCAGTTGCAGCAGTTGCTGATTGGGGGGGGGGGGATTTAATTATTTATTTTTCTTTCATGTATCACTCTAGTTAATGAACATACTGTATCAACAAATTCCTGTAATGGAGCACTGAAAGACATCCCACCCATGCCCAGCATCTGAACTGCAGTGGTACATAAGTTTTGGAAGACGGTCATTCACACGCAAATCATTGCCATTGAACTCTAATCTATTGAGTGTGCCCATTAAAGTGAATTTGCAGCGGGGAGGGGCTAATGGAAGTGGACTCCTCAGGAGTCAATCAGCCTGATTTAGGAGAGTTCAGCCCATAGCCACTGAGTGACATTGACAGTTTTAACTGTCTTCTCATGAGACAGTTGGTGAAGGAGCTTGGTTTGAAAGCCCAGAGAGACACTTGCGCTGATTTAGGACCAGATTACATACTAAAAAATAAAATAGAGATCAGAATAAAAGGACAGATACCAGAGGCCATCCTGGAAATTTAATTATGACCACGCCAGATCTGTTCTGTTTGGTGAGATAAATGCTGTTCAATCATGATGCCATTTCAAAGCTGTTACAAGATTCCAAACCATTGTGCTACTTGTTGAGAAATAAGGAATGAACGTTTGTTGTAACTGGCTGTGTAGTAGCTCTGTTTTCTAAAACTGTTATCTAGCACTCACCAAAAAAAGATCTAGGATGACAAAAGTTTGGATGGTTCAACAGCTTCCATTTATAAATCGTAACTTTCACACATCTGTTTTTGTTTTGTGTCATTTTATCTGTGATTAGTCGTTTTGCTAGTCAGCCAAATGTCATTTTCTTTTCAAGAGACCACTATCACCAGCCTTGGATCATCTGGCTGTATAGAGGACTCTGTAACATTGAGATTGACACTGTTTACATTACCCATAATTTTCATTCATATCTATGGAGATCTCTGTGACTGAATTTTGATAAATTAATCATTAGCTTGTCATCTATCATGTTATTCTAGTGTACTCTCCTCATTAAAATCAAATTAGTGATGCTACCCTAACTAATATAAAGGGAAATCTTGAACACTACTGATTGAGAATCTACATATAAATAACCCCCTGGAGGCTGAAAGAAAACAAAAACAATGAAAAGTATGCTATATGCAGTTCTTTGTGTGATACCACAGAAGAACCATTCTGAGAACCTTTTAATGGATGGTTCTTGAAAGAACTGTCTTTGTAAATGTAAGCATTCTAAGGTTTGAATAACCTCCACATGATTTAACAGTTCTTGGAAGAATCCCACAAATGGCTGAAAAAAAAACTTTTACATTATGGTTATACCTTCAAAAGGCAGTTTACAAAAGCAAATGGTTCTTTATAGCTAAGAGCAACTCTGTGTATCACCCTACCACCCTAGTCAAAATGCCTGTGATCCACTAGACTGAAGACAGTGAGTTTAATAGGTCACTGTTGGTGCTTTACCATGCCAACAGCAAGCTTTTCTCACCCTGTGATCTGTAGTGAGAAGTCAAGTATTGTTTTAGAGGAACATAAAAGTACATCATAAATACTGCATGCACAAGGCATGTTTCTTCTCATGAAAAATGCAGGCACAGAGATACTGGAGCAATACCTTTTGACTAGATTGGAGCTTACACAGGCCATTGGGATTTGCAGTTTTAGTATACTGTTAGTATGCTGTCATGGTATAATTACACAATGTTTGTGAGTTATGCCACAGGGTACTTTACATAGAGAGACCACACAACAAGCTTCAGTATAAAACTATTTAACCATGCCATCAAAGTCAGAACAAACTCTTTTTTTTTCATTTTTGTTTATAATGAAGACATAGAGGTGTTTTGAGAACATGAATTGACTTAAAAGATGTAAATCTTTTCATAAATGTGCGTGTGCACTATTGTTCAACCCCCAGCTTCAGTACTCTGTGGTGCATCCTTTAGCCTTTTAGAGCTTCTAATGACCATTTTTGGTAAGTGCTGACAAGCGTCTTATACCTCTCTGTTGGAATCTTTGCCCATTCTTCGCATGCAAAGGCTTCCACCTCATTGATGTTTGATGGCTTCCATGCTGCAGCTGTCTTCTTTAAATCCCCCCAAAGATTTTCAGTGTGATTTAAATGTGGGGACTGAGAAGACCACTCCAGGACATTCCAGGATCTATTTTTCAACCTTTGGTTGACTTAGAGGTGTGCTGGGGATCATTATCTTGCCAGATTCAATTTCTGAACAGAAGGCATCACATTCCTCCTAAAATGGCCTGGTATTTCTGGGAATCCATGATGCCAGATACACAATCAAGACTGCCAGTTCCTGCAGCAGAAAAACGTCCCCACGTCATCAGTGACTCATCTCCATGGATGAGGATGGTATTCTTTTGGTCATAAACCTGGCCTTTCTCATGCCAGACATACTGCTGGTCCACAGTTCTAATTTAGTTTCATCAGTCCACAGATCTGTTACCCAAAACTCTGCAGGCATATTCAAATTTCTCCTGGCATATTCTAGTTGACCTCTGATGTTCTTTGTGGTCAAGAGTGGAGTGCATCTTGGACTGTGGCCATGAAGTCCTTGTTTATTCATTGTTCATCTTATAGTTGCCACTGAAGCACTTGTCCTGGCCTTCATCAGGACATCCTGTAGGTATTTTGGCTGACTGACAACATAGCCTAAACCATGTAAAACAGAATTCCCATTAAATTGTTCCCTTTAAACTTCAATTTGCATCCACATGCAGATGCTTGGATTTGAATTCAGCGGAGATGCAACAGCTTCACATAATTCCAGAGTGAGTATTTGTGTACAGCAAGCACTCTCGACCCTTTGGGAGGACGACGCAGGCTGCCCTCCGCTCACTCTGCACCAGCACAGGGGTGCGTGGAGAAAAGTGTCAGGCCTTAATCAGGTTAGCCGAGGCTGTGATGGATTAAGCTGCAGTCGGGGAGACGCTTCCCCAACATTAGGGTGTCTGAGATGTCAGCTGGAGAGCGCTCCCATTAATAGCTCTCCCTCAGATTACTGCATTAAGTTTATTAGCAGCTCCAACTCTGCAAGCACTTTGGACCGGGGCAGTTTGGGGGGATGGGGGAGGGGGGCGTCAGGAGTGGGCCACACCGGGCTGTGGTGTACAGAATCTATCTCCCCGTGTCTCTCTCAATCTCTCGTCAGTACGTCAGAGGAAACCACAGCGAAACAAAAAAGCTTACGAGCAGCTCCAGGAAACTGCCTTAAAGAAACAGTTTGGCCAAAATTCAAACAGGCACAGTTTACTCCTATCCCCAAATGTGGTCAATTACTCAAGACCCATTTGGTGCCAAATGTGTGCCTTTTTAGTTTCCACCAGAGCTGTGAAGCTGAAGTAGACCACCAGTCAGCATCATGCAACTTAATCACACACTAATTTACACAAAGCTACTACAAGCCAAATAGACTTGTTTATGTTCTGTCTGACACTGTATGACATTTTGCTGGATACATGCCTTGCTTGAAGATACTACAGTTGATTTTACCCATTTACTAAAGAACAGCTTGTTCAATAGTGTCAGCAATAACAGTGTCTGCTGGTTTGAGGCAAGTTAGAGATTGTTTATACATGTTGATTCTTAATTGCTGTTATTTAATTTTTCTTTTAACTTTGGTGAGTAACCAAAGAAGCAAATTATCTTGGCATGACTGATTACACTCAGGGTAAAGGAAAAATCACTGAATTTTCACTTTAAGTTTAGTGCAAGTACTTGCACATAATAAGGGATAAGCGCGACCCAGACTTGCTCAAGTGGAAAAGGGCTTATGTGGGGAGGCAAAGAGATTATATTTGACCCAACTTCATTGTTTTGCAATGGCTTAATAATTAGGCATTTTTAGGTGCTTAATAATTTTCATATTCTAAAAGCAACACAGGTAGGGTAAAGGGGGACAATTTACGATAAACATGATGAATTTCACAACTTACCACACCACACTTTATTTCCAATAACTGTAGTTCATCGATGTGTCGATAATGTATTAGTCCTAATGTGTGAAAACTACTTTCAAGGAGCTTGTGAACCTTGACCTAATTACACCTGCTGTGTGGGTGTGTGTGTGTTTTATCAAGTCCTTCCTTTGATTTACACTTTATTAATAAGCAATTGATTTTTCTGCATAATAAACCATGGCACATGTGAACCCTTGTGTTGTGGGGGAGGGTCAAGGAGTTCTGTGCATTTGATTATAGTCCTCGTGGTCCCAATGTGGGCTGGAGGGCCAATGTGGAGTGGAAATGAAGACGTACGGCCTGTTAAGAAGCGCAATCTGCCCAGCCCTTCTGCACGTCTTCATCACTCTTCTCTCCGGAGGGCAGGAAATCTGAGTGGCTTAATCACTGCTTTAGCCACTCTTGATTGGCTTAAGTGTCCCTACCCAGGAACGGTTGAACAGGAGCAGCAGTGGCTCAATATACTTTCTCGAAAAATAAAGATGTCAAGACAGGTTCTTTGGAGAACCTTCACTGACTCCCTGAAGAACCTTTCAGTGGATTGGAATCTACCGCAGCAATCTAGACCCAAACTGCCACTCTGTAGAAGTCATAGAAGCATTTCCCCGTAAAACAACAGAAAATCTGTTGATTCAGAACACACTTAGAACATGTTCATGTTCATGCAGGAGATCAGGTTGAAAACATGCTGGCGCATTCCTAAAACCCTCGCAAAAAAAAGCTACTTAAGTCTGTTGTGTCATTTATTGTCATATGTAAATAATATGATCTAACAAAGTAAAAAACTATATCCACAAACAGTATTATATCATATGTTACTGTCGTTTTACTTTAATTTCATAGCATTAAAATCATAGTATGGTGAATGCATGGTGTATTTCTAGGTTTCTGCATACAGGATAAGTTTACAGTTAATAAGAACAGAAAGTGTAAAACCATAGTAAACATATTAATATTGCAACAAATTATAATGATTGATGCAAAGGTCCGTTCAATTGACAGTACTTTACTGCATAAGTCTATAGGTTGTGTTAACTCAAACTACCATGGGGCAGCGGCTGCTACCCAGAATGCCCTTGTAAAACTGACTTGTAGGTATTGCCCAGCAGCACCCCCAGCTGACCCTTTGGAGCTCCACTGAAGATACTGTCACTATATCTTCACCCACAACACCCTAATGATTCACTGACTCCACCTCATATATATACAGAATCAGAGACAAACTGAGGCACTCTTCAGGGTTACAATGTCACTTTTCTATTGTTTCTAATGCAGTTAATCATTACGTATATATTTCCTTTACTTACCTACTGATATACTTCACTTTTGTTGTTTTGTATCAACGTTGTAGACGTTAAAACATTCCACTAAAGCAAATTATTAATAAACTCTGAATGAACTCAATTCTATTCTGCTTTTCTCTAGTGATAGAAAAATCTAATTTTCACATATATTTTACTCCCTGAAAATATCACCAATGATACGTCTGATCACCAATGATAGGGTAAAGGATTACCCATTGAAAGTTGCTTTAGGAAATTAAAGGTGTTCCTTTCATGGCATCGCTCCAAAGACCCCTTTTGGCACCCTTATTTTTAAGTGTGTAACCAGCCCGGCTGCAACCTGATAACAGGTCAGCTGCAGTGTTATGATCCTAGTTGTGAAGTGCTGCTGAGCCTACAATCAGCCATAGAGGGCCCCCGAAACTCAAACCTTGTCTTTGTGCTGATGACTGCAATTAGCTCTAACATGGGCGTCTGTCTGTTCACATAAGCCGCATTGGATGTCCTTGCCTTCCTTCCTTCTCTCATCTCGGAAGCAAGGGGCCCATCATCTGTTTGTAGGGGGATCGCTTTCTCCCGGCACTATGGGAAGGCATCTCATTTTCCTCGGTCCATCATAACCCTCAGAGAGTGCCGTTCCGAATTATTTCCCATGAGTGGACGGCACCTGATCCAGGCGGCCGACACCGCATCCCGCCATGGCTTCTGACACAGGTAGTCGTTTTGTGCGGAAGCCGCCCGTTCACATGGAGGGGAGCCCAGCAAGCGCATCTACGAGCGAGTATTAGCTTTCCCCTGAGGGAGAGTTCTAATTAAGTAATTGACTGATGCACAAAGCAGGTGCATGTATCCGTTACAGCGGGTCCCGACCTGTTCATTATTAAACAGTGACCCTCTTTGGCGTTTGTGCCAAAGCAAGAGAAAGTCCTCTGAAGGTGCTCTCACGAAGCACATAAGCCAGGATCATAATTACACTCTCCACTGTTCGCCTCTGTTGGCCGTCTCCGAAAACATGCACGATGTTTGTCTCATAATCCACAAGATAAAATCCAGAAACCAAGACCAGAAACCAAGGAAAACCAAGATCCTAAGATACCAGACGTTAGCAGGTCACAAGTTCAAATGGATAAAAATGCGATATACCACAAGCTCAACTGACAAAGATAACGAAATGAAAACATTTTTACATTAAGAGATAAGTACACTTACATCATGCAAGGTGTTATATTATACACTTTGTACATGACCTATTTCATGGAAAACGATTTAGCTCCACACCCAGTTGCAGAAATAGTGAAAAGTTACCCTAGCGAAACACAATCAAACATACGCACAACAGTTTGCCCAGAGAAGGGGATGGAGGCGGCTCACTTTCTGTTTGACTCGTACAGAGATTATTTACCGAAGTAAGAAAGCGGCCGGGATATGGATTGATAGCTGAGAAGCAAATTGATTCACAGGCCTGCCATCGCAAGCACAACGGAAACAGGAGACGACTCTGCCATTTTAATTCAGCAGCCCACACATTTCATTTCATAGAGCCGGGCAGAGTTACAAGAGCTGATCGCTGAGACGTCGATGTCTTGGCTATTACATCATGAGCTGAGGCGCAGCGGCACAGAAGTAGTAGGGTTGCATGACACCATATTGAATGCTCTATAGATCTTGAGTCCTTACTTAATCCTTTCTCTTTTTTCCACTAAAAACTTGACCAAACTGGTTTTGAAAATAAGGAGTGGACAGGTGGTGATCATGGTGTGATATCCTTTCTGTGAGGAAGGAAGTCAAACAGCCTCTGGGACCAATCTTACGCATTCAGGCTGACAACAGCAGTATCTGTGGGATTAAAAAAGAATCAAGGTCCAAAGCCTTGGATTATAGCCAAGGAGTCTTGATGAGAGATAAGAAAGAGATTGATAACGAGTGCCTGTAGAGAAATAATCCCAGTATTTTGAGGATGGAAGGAGTATCTTCTGGGGGCTCACCTTGTAGATGGGGTTAATTCTGTTGTGTTAAAGATTTTGTCTTAGAAGCTGATGTCAGAAATTGTTGGTACTGTTAAAAAAAACATTTTTTTAATCTTTTAATGGCAAACATATGATTTGAAAATATGAAACATTTTAGTCTTCCCGCTGCCATGTAAAATGACAAACAGTGCAGCTACCATTAGTACTAACGGTAGCCTGAACTCACTTATCAACATCGTGTACAGGATGCACCAAGATGAACAAGGCTTCCTAAAATGATACGACGTCAGATGAACAGCTTCCGCACCTAGGAGATAAACATCACGCAAGTGGATTGATGAGAATGTGTCCCCACACTCCCTCTACAATCTCATCACTTTAGATGAGCAGACAGCAGAATATTACTCAGCCAGATGTGGGTCGTCTAATGGCGCTGCTTTCCAGAAGCTTAAATAATCATAACCGACCTCCAAAAACCAATAAACAGAGAGATGGCTTTCAGCCTTGATTGGATTTATCTGAGCGCTGATGGACTTACATTAAACAGACCCCTTTGTTTGTACAGTGTGTTAAGAGGCTTTGTGTGTCCAGCCAGGCATCAGTATAATCCATTCAAACATGTACACTGTAGGAGTTGTTCCTTTGTAATTGATTTGGCCAGGAGACTGTAATACACAGGCATTGTTGCCTTGTCTTCTAAATTTCAGTTCTACTTTCATACTGATCTACAGGGACATGGGGGTTTAAAAATCTTTTAAACAACTACAACAAGCGATTCAGGTTGCAATCTTTTTGTTTTCCAAGTAATTATTTGCAGCTGATTTTATGTATTCATCCTTTCTTCCAGTGTATCATCTGAGGTTATGTTTTAAGTCTTTACTTAATCTCATGAAGATATACTATTTATGTTTGTAGACATCTGCTCATCCCCATGTTTTAATTTAGTTCAGGTAGTTTGTCCGCTCTCTACTGGAATAACCACCTCTACTCTTCTGAAAAGGCTTTATAGTAGATGTAAAGATTTGACTGTCCTCAGCCTTGAGAGCATTTACGAGGTCAAGTACTGGTTTTCGTTGAATACTTATAGATCACAAACACCAATTCAGTTCATCCCAAATGTACTGGATGGAGCGCAAAGTTCTACAGCTCGATGCTTTCCATTGAGCTGGGTGACCTCCAGAGTTGCCCATTCAATTGGGAGGGCTTTTGAATAGAAATCATACAAACTGCATGGGTGAGTGCAGTCGAACACTGGTGTCAGCAATGGAGGCAACTTAGAGTATTTTAAATTTACTGATTACAAGGAGTATTTTTTTTTTACAGGAAATACATGCTCAAATGCACAAGCTTGGTCAAAAACTTCAAATGAACCATATCTCTATCCTATCTCACCACAGACACTTCCATCCCAGTCTTCCTTACTGAATGAAGCAACATGGGTTAGTTTACAATTTTAAGAGACTGTTGAGTCTTGCTGAACTAATTACTTTTATCCAAAGAGTATATAAATAGAGCTTTTAAAAAAACTACCAGCTAACCTCTTCCATGACCTCTGTATCTCATGAGACGCCTGCCCCTTAAGGCTTGTAGCATCGACTGGCCATTTTTTTTGCAAGACTTTTCTCAGATTCTTCAAACACAAATAGGCCAGTAAAAGGCGAAAAGTTCAAATAAAAGTAATTTTTATGAGACATAAGAGAGAGACGAGGGGCTGCTCCCTGGAACTCTGGTCACATTTAAGATGACCCTGTCCTACAACCTCCTGTGTGAAGTGCAAACATTCAATAACAGTGAGGTCACTGCGATCATCAGATTATGGCTACCAGGACATGGATATAAAGCAACACTTACTCTGATTGGCTACACTTTATTTTGAGATTGTTGGCCGCATTAGTTAAAACTAATAAACAATTAACGCTAGGATTACGGGGCCCATATAATGGAAATCCAAATAGTCTTTGCCTTATTGAAATAAAAAGGGTTTAATGTAGTAAGGAATCTGTTAAAACTTCAAAACATGCCATTAATTCGTAAGTCCATACCGTACATATATGGAAACTAAGCTTTAAAACCAGCCCATTTTGAAACCACTGTTCTCATGTCACAAAACTAACACTTTCCACACATTCTGTTCATTCAGTTCACCTCATCCATTCACACTGAAGTTATAATGAGCATTTCAGTCTGGATTATGTTTTGAATAAGGCACAATACAGAGCAAGCAATCAGGACCGAGGCAGTTTACATATATACATATGTAGATTATTCTTAAATATGAAGAGAAATTGGAAAATTGTTATATGGTTGTGCTTGTATTTGACTTGTGGCACTGTCAGTGTTAATGTGGCACATGTTATATGTCTATACCTATGTTAATTGTCTAGGCTGTGAAGAAGCATTCAAGTAAGAATTGTATTGTACCTTGTACACTGTACAATAAAATTCTTACTTGAATGCTTCTTCATAGCCTAGACAATTAACATAGGTATAGACATATAACGTGTGCCACATTAACATGACAATAAATCTTAAAATCTTGAATCTTTAATCTTGAAAATTGTCAGGTAAAAATTATGTATGATTATTGTGGTACAGAAAACCACATAAAAGTCATAACTGCATACCAGGGGCAGAAGTAAAATATAAGAAAATGTAAAATGTTGACCATTTAATAACCAGGAATAACAAAATAATTGACACTTTTGTTAACTGATGTTTTCTTAAATGTTGATTGAATATTGGAACCTGTGTTAGTTGATGTCAATCAACACAAAAGTCTGACTCAAAAAACCATATGCAATTTTACCAAAGCTTACTAAAATGATACAACTTTGCACTCTCAGTGCATAATATCAAATTAGACTTGCCAGGTGATTATGACTTATTTGCAAATTATGACATATTTGCAAAATTCTAACCATTAATCTAAAGAAACAATAATTTACCCACATGTTAATTACTTGACACTAAATAGTCACCCAGCTCACTGCTCAAATTTTGTTACTCGTTAATAAGTGCTGCAATTGTTTGCCTTATCATTTCAGGATCACAAGTATGATCCCCAGCGATGCCACAGCCATCCATAGTTACAATCAGCCAAAACCAAAATTATCACTGAACACTCTTCGCCAACAAGTGAAGAATATTTTTGCTGAACTTTGACTCTTTACGACTTGAAGATAAGACTATTAGACTGACCTGTCTCCTCTGCAGGCTAGGCAGTGGACTACCCAGGAGTGTCCAGGGGTCAAACAGACACCTCATGCCATAATGAAACCAATAAATCTGATTAGTTTCCCTTCTCCACTTTTACAAGGCGAGTATGGTGTGTGGGAGCCTTCTCAAGCTTTTCATTCCTCTCCCCAGGTGCACTTATGTCGCACATGAAACCTGATCACAGTTAAAAGTGCTAGCCCCCAAGAGCAAAAATGCTTTCAGGAACTTTTAAAATGGTGTTTAACAGTGTCTTTTTAGTGCACACTAAAAGCTGAGCTTCACTGCATGGAGCACAGGCCAAGGGAGACGGTGCAGTCTGTGCCAGGGAAGAGCAGGCCTCTGACATTCCACTATTCCACTCAATGTGAATCTAGTAGAAATTCAAAGGCTTCTCATTTCTTTTCTCTAGTTGCTACAAAATCGAGAAAGTCAGTTTTGTTGAGTAAATGGTCAATGAAAAATTCTGCTGACACTACCTAAAGAAATGTATTTGGTGATTAAGAATAAAGGATTATGCAATGCACTTTTAAAAAATAGAGTTTTGATGTGGTCCTTAGCTTTGGAAAACCTTTATATTATATCAAGATTCTTTAAACCTTAAAAAAAAAAAACTATCTTGACTCACAACTTATGAACAAAATGGTTCCTCAGTAGTGTCACTTCAAAGAACCATTTTAAGCATCTTTGGCATTTTTAAGAGTATAAAAATGAGTATGTCTTTAGGATGTCATGCGCCGCATGACTTAGACATCCCTCATTGATTAATACATTGCCTTTGACACTTTAATTTGTGACAGTGTGTATGTATACTAAAGGATATTGATACTGGAAGTATTCAAGCAGAACTACGCTCATTGACCAATAAAAGCCTTGAAAATGTTCTTTGCTCATTCTCTACCACTTACTGTGTGATAAAGCAAAACATCCCCAAACTGAAAATATATACTGCGTTTGCCTTAATTACCTTCAATGACAGAGAACACACGCCATTATTTCTTTGATGTTTTCTTTTAAAGCCTCATTTTTGTTAACCTGAGCCTAAAGCGAAGATTAATGCATCAGCATTTGTAGAAGGTGAAAAAAGCTTGTCTCCCCCCCCCAACTCATGTGGAGGCCAGGGTCGAACAGCAGATCCCCTGACCCTTTCACTCCTCTGCTTGTAAAAACAGCCATGGGGAGCACCAACAAGTGAATAAATGGAAGCCATGTGACACAAGACAGCACCTATAAATATGTGCAAGATCACAGGGGCACTTAATGCAAGGGAGGGCAGACTTCTTTTTTACCATTGCGACTACAACGTCTTAAAAAGTGCCTGTCGTGTCATATGAAACCAATAAAACATAAACACTTCCTCGCTTTGAAAAGTAGGCCTCCCTCTCTAAACTACCACAGCTCACTGTCTACATTTCTGCTGCATGCTACTGAGTCCTGAGCCTTCGTTTTCTCTCCAGGGATGATCTCAACAGACCGAATAAGTAAATATGTGCGTATTGGGTGACTGGCCTGACTGGGTTGTGAAGATCAAGGGAACAGGCTACTAGGTGAGGTGTACATGAGGAACAACATGGTGTGGAAGGACAGTAAAGGCTCCCCTAGAAGCACAAGGTTCTATAGCCTTCCTAGATTCAATCTATACTCAGGGAGGGGTATATTACCCCAACGGACAGTGAAAATATAAGAAATGTGGGGTAAACAGCCCTTAGCAAGGACTTTCTCCTAAAGGTCACTCTGGCCCTGCAACAATATACAGTATGTCAACATACTGTGAGCTTAAATAGCAGGTCTGGTTATTTATAACATAAAACAACAGAACAATAAGAAACACCATCTCCTGATTGAATTTACCAGATTGAATATCGATGTAGACCGCTTCTCTAAAGGTCTTGATGTAATTTTAGAGCCTGGTCTCACAAGTTTTCGTGAAGCCATCACGATATACAATGTAATCAAAATACGTGCAGCGATCACACTTTAGGGCTATTTTTCGTGCTATGACAACGCTTCACTTTTTTGTGCTAGGACAACACTTCACTACCCTATGTATTTTAATGCGCAGTGCGTAACATCACCAGTATCGGCGGTAACTGGTGACTGAGGGACAGTAAAAGATAAATAATGAGTTTATTCCTTATCGTTTTTATTTGCAAAGAAGTTGAAACAGGTTGAAATGCCTTGAGACGGGGAAAGTCACT